>CAUJNA010000443.1:224597-227451 GCA_963377175.1 Effrenium voratum | reverse complement strand
AACAAACCAACCAACCAACCAACCAACCAACCAACCAACCAACCAACCAACCAACCAACCAACCAACCAACCAACCAACCAACCAACCAACACCACCAACCAACCAACCAACCAACCAACCAACCAACCAACCAACCAACCAACCAACCAACCAACCAACCAACCAACCAACCAACCAACCAACCAACCAACCCACCCACCCACCCACCCACCCACCCACCCACCCACCCACCCACCCACCCACCCACCCACCCACCCACCCACCCACCCACCCACCCACCCACCCACCCACCCACCCACCCACCCACCCACCCACCCACCCACCAACAACATCTGAAGTCAGCCCAATTCTTAGCACCTCCCCCTGCGCTGCACCCAGTGGAAAACTGAGCCCCCCGCTGCATCGGACCACCAGACTGTGCAGGAAATGAACCTGGGCTCCGCTCAAGCGGCAAAGCAACCGTGGCGCCCATACCGAAGTGGAACTAACTAGTGCAGCCAATTTAAGTGAAATAGACCAGCTAATCCCATTGGATTGTGGACTCTGTTCACCTGTCAGGCAAAACTGGTTTCCCGCATTTTGGGGAAGTTTGGAATACCTCCAAGAGGAAACCACTACTTTTTCGGGGGGACACATCTTTCCATTCCGTGGCCCTGGGCGCATTCTGCGCACTTCCAGGGCCCTGGCGAGTGGCACGTCGCCCAGGCAGCCCGAGAGGAGTCCGTTCAAGGCGGGCGCCAGTACCTACAGCCGCAACCGGCGCAACCTGTGAGCCACTTCTGGCGCCAAGGAGGGCATGCCTGACTCCCTGACCGCTTGCCATGTGTTTTGTTTCGAGGTGCCATTCATCTTGCCTGTTGGGATTGAAGGTGCACAATGATACAAATGTTCGGTGATCCTCGTTCGCTGGAAACTTCCCCATGGCTCACCTGGCGGAGCCAACAACAAGTTTCAAACGGCCTTCGCTTGAACTGCATGAAAACTACCAAATTGAATTCCTGTAGCCCATGTCACTGCGAGGGTGCCTTACATTGAAAGCCGAGCTGCTGGCAGCTCACTACGCCGGCAATGAAAATGGCAGTGCTGTCAACTTCGTGTGCAGCAAACATACGGTTTAACCGTTTAACCCTCACTTGCCTAGACTTGGTGCCCACCCACATCCAGCTAGCATGTTGGAAGCATTCATTCTCCCAAAGCCTTCAAATCGGAGTGCTCCGGCGCTGCCAACCCAAATTCAAGACAGCAATCCCCTGTCCCTTCTTGCTAGACCTTGATGGAAAGAACATGTCAGCAATTCTCAATGAAGCATCAGCGCTTGTGCTGGAAGAATTCACCCTAACATGGCTGTTGACCCACTTTCCTGCGTAAGCGTCCATCTGTCTGATTCCAACCTAGCTATGTGCACCATTTACCTCTACCACCCTTTGGTGGCCACATAAAAAGCCCCTCACGCAAAGGGGTCGTATTTTTCGGGCCGGCCGTTGGCGGGGAGCTCTCAGGATTGTTGTGTCTTTGTCCATCGGTTGGATAAGGAATAGAGCACCAAGTCTCATAGTACCAGCAAGCCAAGCTGAGCTACATAGCTGAATGGTTGATTAGAAACACAAATACCACTGAGTTTTTTAGCATCGACTCCACGAAAGTCCGCAGAGGGTTCACCATTTGATAGTTGACCAAAATTAAAACATTCAGAACATTGGCTAGAGAAAAGGTCGACTCCGCGAAGGTCCGCAGAGGGTCGCCATTTGACGGTTGGCCAAGGTGAAAATCGCAAACAACAGCGAGCACCTCAGGAAAGTCCGCAGATGGTTGAAACTTTAAAAACAAAAAAAGCTTGTTGAGGTCGACCCTCGTGAAAGTCCGCAGAAGCTTCACTTTGCAAAGGTGCGAAACAGCGCTTGCGTCCGTGCTGATGGGCCCGTCTCCGAGATCGCTCCGAGACCGGCGTCGTGACAGAGGCGGTTTGCGCACATGCCGAAGAGCCGAATTCACGCCAAGGGCCGTAGTTTCTGCTCACTTCTATTCCCCAGTTCTCGCGAATTTCATGTTCATCAGAAAATCATAGCTCAATAAGTTCCAGTGCTACTGAAGTTCCTTCTAACTTTGATCATCTTTCTGTTAGGGCACGCTTTTGGGGGCACGGGTAAACTTTAAGAAGCCAAAGGAACACCGCCCGTGAGGCCGAGAGAAACCCCCGGCGCACATCAGCTCCTGCCATGCCCGACCAAATGGCCAAGAGCAGCTCCTCTGCGAGGCCCAGGTCCTCACGGCGCGATGCGCAAATCCGATCTTTTCGGGACAGAGATAAAAAAAAAAAAAAAATGGATTCTCTGGGGGCCAATTGAAATATCCAAACTTGGCCCAAATCCGATTTTCCTGAGAAATGTGCAAGTCCGATTTATTCTCGTCCTTTTGGTGTGCCCAAAAAATAGCCAAAAGCAGCCCTTGTGCTTTTTGTGTTAATTTAAAACCAAGATATAAGCCACGGCCAATATGAATTGTGTTCCTAGCTGGACATAGCTGCAAAGTTGGTGAGTGATTGGATCCACTTGGAAAAACCGGCGCCACTAGACTGTGTGGCCCTTTGCATAAGAAACACTTGTTTTATGAACCGAGGAATCCAGAGTTCAGGTCAGCTGCAATTTCAGCCTGCCAGCAGAACATAGCACCACATCATGACCACAAGCAGAACCGTTCAAAGGCAAGTTCCTGGTTTCAGCGTGTAGCAAACGAAAAAGCGTTTTCTTGACTCATGCAGGTGTGATGGTAGAGGTGTCGACCACTCTACTCAATATCGGGCTCAATAAAGAGCCTTGATGCCGTCGAATGACTTTGGAAACCGCGACATCTACT
>CAUJNA010000443.1:167097-219597 GCA_963377175.1 Effrenium voratum | reverse complement strand
GTATGTATGTATGTGTGTATGTGTGTGTATGTATGTATGCATGTATGCATGTATGCATGTATGCTTGTATGTTTGTATGCATGTATGCATGTGTGTATGTGTGTGTATGTATGTATGCATGTATGCATGTAATGTATGCATGTATGCTTGTATGTTTGTATGCATGTATGCATGTTTGAATGTGTGTATGTGTGTGTGTATGTATGTATGAACGTACGTGCGTACGTACGTACGCATTTATGTATGTGTATGTGTGTATGTGTGTATGTATGTGTGTATGTACGTATGTATGTATGTATGTATGTATGTATGTATGTATGTATGTATGGTCCCGTGTTCCGTGTTGCTCCCCCCCCCCCCCCATATGGTATGGTCCCCCAAGAGCCCCCCCCCCGGGCCCGAGACCCCGAGCCCCCGGATCCTGGCACCTACGGTCCCACCCCCACCCCGACCCCCTGAACTCGCACCCAGAAACCCCGGCACCCCCACCCCCAGGACAAGCCAACCCGCAACTAACCATAAACCAACCCTAAACTATCCCTAAACCAACCCTAAATACACCCTAAACCAAACCCTAAACCGTAGACCTCTAAACCTAAACCAACCCTAAATCAACATAAACCAACCCTAAACTAACCCTAAACCAACCCTAAACTAACCCCAAATACACCCTAAACCAATCCCTAAACAATAAACCCCCTAAACCAACCCTAAACCAACCCTAAAACCCTAAACCAAACCCTAAACCGTACACCTCTAAACCTAAACCAACCCTAAACAATCCCTAAATCAACATAAATCAACCTAAATCAACCCTAAATCAACCCTGAACCAACCCTAAATACACCCTAAATATACCCTAAACCAATTCTAAACCAACCCTAAACCACCACAACCCAACCACAGGACCACAACCACAGGGGGGGGGGGGTACTTGGCTGACCCATGACCATTGGGGGGGGAGGGGGGGGGGCTGGCAACGCTGTACCATGTATGTATGTATGTATGTATGTATGTATGTATGTATGTATGTATGTATGTGTATATGTATGTATGTATGTATGTATGTATGTATGCATGCATGAATGCATGTATGTATGTATGTATGTATGTATGTATGTATGTATGTATGTATGATGTATGTATGTATGTATGTATGTATGTATGTATGTATGTATGTATGTATGTATGTATGTATGTATGTATGTATGTATGTATGTATGTATGTATGTATGTATGTATGTATGTATGTATGTATGTATGTATGTATGTATGTATGTATGTATGTATGTATGTGTATGTATGTATGTATGTATGTATGTATGTATGTATGTATGTATGTATGTATGTATGTATGTATGTATGTATGTATGTATGTATGTATGTATGTATGTATGTATGTATGTATGTATGTATGTATGTATGTGTGTGTGTATGTATGTAGTGTATGTATGTATGTATGTATGTATGTATGTATGTATGTATGCAATGCATGTAATGCATGTAATGCATGTAATGTATGTAATGTATGTAATGTATGTAATGCATGTAATGCATGTAATGTATGTAATGTATGTAATGTACGTATGGATGTAATGTATGTAATGTATGTAATGTACGTATGTATGTTATGTGTGTTGTGTATGTCATGTATGTGATGTATGTTATATGTGGTATGTGTGGTATGTATATCATGTATGTTATGTGTGTTATGTGTGTTATGTATGTTATGTATGTTATGTGTGTCATGTATGTTATGTATGTTATGTATGTTATGTATGTTGTGTATGCGTGTATGCATGTATGCATGTATGCACTTACACAAGCCACATGCATGCATGTTGACAAACACGTGTACATAGAAGCATAAAGAAGGCACCCTTGAGGCTCCCAAAAAAAACCTTCCACGCCTCAGCAGAGAGGGATGCTGCCACCGAGCCAGCGGCCTCCTGGACTCTGCCTCCTGAGCGGAGGCCCTTCGCACTGCTCAATAGACCCGCTTTGCATCGCTCGGACTCAAGTGGTGAAAATTTGCCTGTGTGTGTGTGTGTCAAAGGTGCTCCAAGTATACGACAGGCGCAAGGCAAACATGCGGCTCTAGATGCAAACAAATGTGCGCTTGTCGATCTTCACGGAAGCACACATTGTATCAGAGGGATAGAGGGAATATGTTCCTCTGTGGTCTGGCATTTGCTGTTTGCAAGATCTTGGCGGGGGCTCTTCGTTCATCAATTCACTTTTGTTCAGGTTTCACTTGCTCATAAAGACTGCGATGAAACCACCTTGTACCTTGCACATGCTTCACATTGCGAAGCACCTCCTCCACCCATTGCTGAGCGCCTTGGCAAACGGAGCGACAAGCTCACGCAAAGGGTTTTCTTCTATTGGGCTTCACAATTGCTTTGGTACTGGCATTGGCATCATTCCAAAAAAACTGTTGACCGGGGTCCTTCAATGCCCTGATGTTGGCGTGTACCCTGATGCGTTTCAAATGAACCTCACGGCTGACTCACGGCTATGTGGCTATGATGGGGTTCCAGTTCATTGTGGAGTTTGTGGCTGATGTAGTTTTGGCAGCCCGAAAATATAGACGAATAGTGCCGCAGCACACTCCTGGGTTCCCTGTTTGACAAGAAGGTGACAAACTCCTGATGAAGAACGTCGCCACTCGGAATGCCCACGTTAACATCAGGTTAGCCTGGAATGCCATAACCATCAAAAAACCAATCCAAGCGGTTCAACGAGAAGCTTGAGCCTTCGACGTCTGGCTCTGAGAGCCGCGGAGAGCAGATGCCCAAGTGGCACCCAGCTGAAAGGTCTGTGGCCTCGGTGCAGCGGCATGGCTCGCTCGCGCCAAAACAAAGGGTTATTCCGGCCAACAGTAGAGGCACTAGCAGCAGCAGCAGCAGCAGCGGAGCGGGATTGGGCCGTAGCAGTGGAAATGGAGAGCGCGGGCAGCATCGGTAACAGGGAAGCACGAGTCGGACTCGGGCTAGGATTGCGAGCAGGAGCTGCAGGAATTGCCTCTTCCTGCTGCAACACTTTTCAGCAGAAACCTAAGCACACCCATAACGATGGTGAAGCAACCTGCTTTTGGAACAGAAAACAGCGGACGACAAAAGCACACGCGATTGCCCTGACGACTTGCTTGTGGGGTCGTGCTCTTTCCTGTCTCTATTAACAAGCAGGTAGCTTTGCTGACGGATACCCGTTTTCCACAAGAGGTGGCATGGAACAAACGAAAACAAAGTTCATAATTGTCGCAATGCCCTCGATTGGAATGGCACAAGGCGAGTCACAAGACCACGCACAGAGATACATATATATTCACATTTGTATATATATATATGCGCCCCCCTACCCCTGGTGCCTAGGTGTTGCTTGATTTCAGTCATTTGTTCAGGTAGTTTTGCATTTGTTTGGCCAAACTTAAGAACCAAGAAGGGGGTTGTTGGACCCAAGATTGCTGGGAGACGTTCAATTTGACAATCTGGAGTTTAAGATTCAATATTTCAAAACAATCTTTTCTGGAATTCTGGAATATTGAATCTTGCGCCCCATATTTATATTTTTATTTTCTACGAAATCTGAGATTAAAGGCTCAAGGTTCAAGATTTCAAAATAATCCTTTTCTGGGAATCTTGAATCTTGAATCCCAGATTTGTTTAGTTTGTCTTAAACATTCCAGGTTTGTGCCAATACTCTCGGTGTTAAATAAGATTCTTGGAAAAGCCTTCCGTTAAATATTTCAATCTCGAATCTTCAATCCAGTGGTAAAATACGTTCGAAGTTTTAGAACAACTTGATCAGTTTTAGGGTTTGACCAGGATGGGTGATTCTCAGGAAAGTTGTTGTTTGTGCAACCCTCGATATTGAATCCTCAACCCAGTAAAGCACTTTCAGGTGTGAGAAGAACTTCAATGTTGTTTGGGTTTGGCCAGGATTGGCAATTCTCAGGAAAGTGTTTTGTGTAATCTTCAATCTGGGTTTTTCCATCCAGTGGTAAAATACTTTCAAGTGCGTAGCAATCCCGTGGAAACACTTTCAAGTTATTAGCTAGGCAAACTTTCAAGTGCTTTTGGTGAGCGGTTTGCTTCGTGTTAGCTGTGAAGCATGTTGACCCTTTTCCAGGAGGCAAACAAAGGTAGGTGTAATGCTCAAAAACACCATATTTTACAGTATTGCACGAAGAGGCGCAGGATCATTATGGGTTCCTTATATGTGTGTATGTGTGTAAATATTTTATACATATCTATGTATGTTCACACACCTCTTTGAACTACCTCTCCACATTTGCTCATCTACTACCTCCGATAGAATAAATTGTTTTCCTGCGCAAATAGAACTTTAAATACAACTGGTTCAGCTAGAATCTCTGTTGCGACATAGTTTTAGAATTTGAACCTCTCTTCGTTTAAATATCCTGGTGGAACACCATCTAACAAGTTTAATTTCGGACCTTTCTTATGCTGCAAAAGGGCAAGGGTATAAATAACACAAAGCGTATTTCGAATTTCCTTGTAGAAGCCCCTTAACTGTTTAGCCATCTTTATTATGAACTACACTTGAGAAGTAGTCTCTACTAAATTGTTATTATGAAAAGCTAATTGGGTTGTGTTTGAATTAGGTTACATCTAACACTTAGATTGTATTTGGGAATAAGCTCCTAACTTCTTCTGTTAAAGATTAGCTGGAGTTTGCCCCAAACTATACTTATATTCTCATGTAGCTCCTATTTGGAAAGGATTTGCTTAGATAAGCTGTAGTTGAGCAATGTTGAGCATAAGCACATTGTTGAAACTATGTCCTAACCAAATTATGTTCAAAATTCCAATTCTAGTTGAAGAAAAGTCCTACTTGGAAAGGGTCTCATATTGAGATATTTCGGATCTTGCCATGATGGACTACGAGCCCATTCGTCTGTGCTTAAAATCTATTGCAAAAAATCTAAACTCTACAGCCTGCGAGCTGAAATCAAGCAAAACCTAGGCACCACAATTAGCATATATGTATGTATGTGTGTTGAGGCCGTGAACCCCCCCCTCGGATTACCGGGCCCCAATCGTGGCCCGTGTAAGGTGTAATACCTCGCGATGTCCCTGAGCCTATTCCGGTGAAGTCAAATATGTAGGCCAAGTAGTTGGTATAAATGATATCACTGTGTAACTGCAAGCGCTCTTGTTTACCGCAAGGTAGTGTCAATATCACACCAGGCCTGTACAATATGGTGATGAACCAAATGGCAGCGGCGGTTCCACATTGTTGCCTATGAGTGGAGTCTTGGTTCAACAAGAAACAAAACAAGAAACAAAACAGACACACATTTCTTTGTACTCATGGCACAGTGAAGTGGTGTGAAAACGGCCTTTGGTTCGACAGACCTGAATATCACTGTACCGTAGCCATATGAACGAATCGCAACAGTTTTCCGGCGAGTTCTATTCTGTGCTATATACATGACCGGCGATTGGAACGGAAGGAGACACTGTGAGACCTAGGATGGTGAGAAATTCCGGGGGGCCAGTCCGGAGCGAAAGTCATCATTCAGGAAATGAAAACCCATCCAATCTCAAAGCAATTCCAAGGTGGAATACACACATATATATATATATATCACATGTAGAAAGAATCACATCTGCACGGAGGAATGCATATGCATAATCACCGATATGTCGGGACCTGCAATATGGTCATAAGTGACCTTGGTCTCGAACATCCCAGCAGTTCTTCGAATATTGATCTCGACGATCAAGTTGAGCTTGGGAAATGTTCGGTGGCCAGCTGATGCGGCTCATGTTGACTAGCAATGGATGGTGCCAGTCGGTGTTATTCTCCCCCAACATAAGCATCTTGTTGGTCAGCAGCTTGTACCTCTCGGCGGATGTGACAGTATAGTCGCGACGCTCGAAGTCCTGTGGGATTTCTTGGTTGTCAGTGTCGACGGGATTGCAGAATCTTCTCCTTCGCCCTTGTCATCTCCTTGGTCTTGGACCAATGGAATACATGAGTGATAATGCAGTCCAACACGCCGTAGAATGGATCTCAATTCCTCTCAGTTTTGTCAGTTTTGTAATTGAGGGCTGCTTCGATTAGGAATCTGAGGGATGCACTGGTCTCTGAGGTGATTGTGAGCAGGTTGGTCTGGTCTTTCTGCACTTGGTTTGCGTCTCTTCGGAAATCTTCGGTTGTTTGAGAGAGAAACGAATATATGGGATTCGGGACCAACTGGCCTTCTGCCAACTCGCTCTGGATTATAAAAAACCAAATAATATGGTTGTCTCACAGCGGAAAAGCCTGTGAATGTTGCGTTCGTCGTCCTGTAGCAAACTGATTGAATACTGCAGGATCTGTTGGATCCAGAATTACTGGATCTGGGATGATAGGTGCAGCCGCTCCTCGCGCCTGTCCTGCCATCATCTGTTGGGCTTGAGCGACTTGTTCAGTGTATTGATCACGTCGTCGCTGGTTTGCACCTTGAATCGCCTGAAAATATTCAGGGCTGGTTTGTGTGTAATCTGGTGCTGTCTCTTCCCAAGATGCTCTACATCTTCGCAAGAGAAACTCGAATTTGCTAATGAAAGTCACAAACTCACCAGTAGGCCGGCGATGATTGAAGAAACTGAGGAATCTATACAGGAACACATTCTGCGAGCCCTTGAGGAAGTGTTTCTCAAAGTTGTGAGAAAGTATTCAACTCCTTTGTCAGGATCAACTGGTTGTTTGTTGTCCAGGAGCTCTCTGTAAATAAGGGCATCATGAGTACGTCGATTCTTCAAGTCCTTGCCGATGAGGTTCGACTTGTGTGAATGTGACCCAGCCCCACACCGAAACCAACTAACACGGCCGTCAAACGATGGGGGTAATTTTGTATTCATCGAAAGATTGATGTTCTCCTCATTGGTGGACATATCTCCGCCATGTCGGCCTGCGAAGGCCAATGCGGGATCTATCATAGAGAAGTCTTCTTCGCTTGACATTCTTCCGGAAAACCTGCTCCGCTACCACAATTGAGGTTGGATTGCCGGGCCCCAGTCGTGGCCCGTGTAAGGTATAATACCTCGTGGTGTCCCTGAACCTCTTCCGGTGAAGTTAAATATAGAGGCCAAGTAGTTGGTATAAATGATATCACTGTGTAAACTCAAGACTTGTTTACCGCAAGGTAGTGTCAATATCACACCAGGCCTGTACAATATGGCGGGCGGAGTCAAGAGCGGAAAGGCCGCCAAGGCCCCTTATAAGGGTCAACGCTAGGCCTCCTTGTAATTAGAAGGCGCAATCAAATCAATGTTCTTTACACAGGGCGCAGTCAAGGCTCCCCGTGGAGGGCGCAGTTAAGAAACTTCTTTTCCGTCGAGCAAAACGACGTCCGCCCCTGTTTCCCTTCCTGGCTCCAAAGCAGTCCAAGCAGCAAGCCAAGGCGCGTCCAAGAAGCAATCCAAGGCGCGCCCCAATCCAAGGCGCGCCCAAGAGGCAATCCAAGGCGCGTCCCAATCCAAGCCGCGTTCAAGAGGCAATCCAAGGCGACTTAATTAAAACAGGGCGCAGTCAAGGGTCCTTATAGGGGCGCAGTTAGGGCTCCCTTGAGAGGGCGCAGCCAAGAGAGGGCGCAGTTAAGCATCTTCTTTTCCCTTAAACAAGACGACGTTCCCAAAAAAGGCGCCAGGCTCAACTACCCCCGGGCCCGCTTCTGTTCCCCCGAAGCAATCCAAGGAGCAAGCCAAGGTGCATCCAAGAGGCAATCCAAGGCGCATCCCAATCCAAGGCGCGTCCAAGAGGCAACCCAAGACGCACGTCCAAGGCGCAGTCTGGGCCTTGCCCGCCCAGTTAAGGCCCCCTCCCTTCAGAGGGCACAGTTAAGGCCCCCTATAGAGGGCACAGTCAAGGCTTCCTTTAAAGGGCGCGCTCAAGGCTCGGGGCGCAGTCAAGGTTCCCTTTACAGAGCACCTCCAAGGCTTCCTACAAAGCAACGACGTTCCCAAAAAAAGGCGCCAGGCTCGACTCCCCCCTGTTCCCAACCCAAGGAGCAAGCCAAGGCGCACGCAAGAGCACAGTCAAGGCTCCCTTTAGAGGGCACAGCCAATAGAGGGCGCAGTTTAAAATCTCATTTTGCTCGACTCCCCCCGGCTCCGCCCCTGTTCCCCCAAGGAGCAAGCCAAGGCGCTCCCAAGAGGCAATCCAGGGCGCGCGCCCATCCAAGGCAGGTCCAACAGTCTGGCCCCCTCCCTTTAGAGGAGCGCAGTTAAGGCTCCCTATGGTGATGAACCAAATGGCAGCTTCGGTTCCACATATAGTACATGTTGCCTATGAGTGGAGTCTTGGTTCAACAAGAAGCAAAACAAGAAACACCCCCCCAACCCACCCCCACGGGGGGGGCGTGTTGGGTGATGAAGGTGTGGTTTGGGGTTGGTGCAGGGTCAGTTTAGCAACCCACGCAGGCTCCGTCAAGCGACTACTTACAAGACCTGGTGGCAAGCAGCCAGCGCAGGCTCGGGCAACTGGACTTCCGACACGCAAACTCAGCAATGCTGCGGCAGTGCTCACGCTTGACTTCAGCCTCCCGGCGAGACAGTCGCCAAGAGCCGGAGAGATCCGCGCGCCAAAAAAATGAGCGAGGGCGGCAGGCTGCATGCCGCCCCAGACGTACTGCCGTGCTTCGCAGATCAAATGCCCAGTCTGAAGGATGGTTCCGGGGAGATGTAGGGTGAGGGTTGGGGTCAAGGGTTCGGGTTGGCTCAGGGAGATCCAGGGTGAGGGTTAGGGTCAAGGGTTCGGGTTGTAGGGTGGGTTGGTTCAGGGTTGGTTTAGGATGCATGATGTGTCCGTTTAGGGTTGGTTTAAGGTAGGATGTTGGTTTGGGGTTGGCTTCGTGGCAATGTTGGGGTGCGGATTCGGGGGTGAAGAGGGGGGCTCTGGGGACTACTGGATAGCATCCCCAGCATCCCGAGCAGGGGGAGGCTACCTGGGGGGGGGGGACTGGAACATATGTATAGCTCAGATTTGCACACTGGGAGATTAGAGGAAGGAGGTTTGCCTCATTGAAGAAAGACGCCTTGGACGTGACCCATGCCCTTTTCAATGGCTCTTCCACACAAAATTCAATTCACATAGCTTCCCACACAAACCATGCCTTCTTTCAAAGGCTCTTCCACAGAAAACCCACATATCCTCCCACACAAACCATGCCTTCTTTCAAAGACTCTTCCACAGAATATTCACACATCATCTCACACAAAGCATGTCTTTTCAATAACTCTTCTCTACAGACAAGTCTTTCATCCTCTCACCCAAACATGTCTTTTTGCATGCCTTCTTTCACAAGGAATCACATATCCCTCACCAAACCCATGCCCTTTTTCAATGGCTCTTCCACACAAAATTCAATTCACATATCCGCCCACACAAGCCATGCCTTCTTTCAGAGGCTCTTCCACAGATAACTCACATATCTTCCCACACAAACCATGCCTTGTTTCATTCAAAGACTCTTCCACAGAAAATTCACACATCCTCTCACCCAACATGTCTTTTTACAAGACTTCTTTCAATGAAACAAAGGCAGCATATGTGAAAGAGTTGCCAAGGAAAGTGAACCCTGTGTAGAATAAAACCAGGCTATGGCTGGGACAGTTCGTGTTACATAAATGGTGGTTTTACATGATATTTACTGTATTTTGCTATACTTTTATGAATCACTGTAACCCTGACTCATCCACAAAGACTCACATATCATCTCACACAAAGCATGTCTTTTTCAATAACTCTTCTCTACAGAAAATTCACATATCCTCTCACCCAGAACATGCCTTCTTTCACAAAGGTTCACATATCCTCTCATGTTCCGCAAATGTTGCGCAACATTTGGAATTTGTTGCGCAACATTTCCCTGGACCAAAAAACCAAAAACCCAAAAAAACAAAAACCAAAGAATCCCAGCCATGGTGGGGGCTAGGATTGGTTTTTTGGTTTTTTGGTTTTTTGGTTGTTTGGTTTGTTGATTTTTTTTGTTTTTTTTGTTGTTTTGTTTTTTGGTCCACAAAATGGCCTTGCAGAAAATGCATGAGTTCAATCAAAATACACTGTAAATATCAATGGTTTTGATACATGATGCAACAAGACCTGGGTACTCGGGGGGGTACCATATATATATATATATATATGATATCACATATGTGTATACATATATACATGTTTATACATGTATATATATATATACACATACACACCTCCGCAATAACATCTGACAGCTGCGGGGCCACCTGCTCAGATTGGTTAAGCAGCATACAGCTTGTGTGCAGCATGCAGCTCGATTTGCCCTGGGTATCTGCAGCAGCTTTTTGCGGCCCTCTCAGCCAAATGTATACATGCTGATGCCTGGCAGGTACTCTTACGGGCCCTGCCAAGTGCCGCATTCTCACGAACCACATCACATCGTCACGATGCCATGTGGTCGCTGTACTGTATCAGCCCCTGGGCTCCAGGTGCATTCGCATGTCTGCAAACCACCTGGAGCTGACACTAAGCCAGAATCATTGGGCTGGAAACCGACATGCCGGGCATGCCCTCCAAAAACGACCATGTCGACGCAAGACGTCTGCCATCTTTACAAAAATGCTTCTTCGCTCACGGCCTGAAGAAACTCCGGTGCCCGACTCGACCGGTTCTGGTCGAGGGAACTCCAAGTTGCTTCAGGCTGGAGTTGATTGAATTCGATACCGCGTCAAAGGTCTGACGGGCCATGCATCTTGCACAGCCGGGTGCTGCTGTGCCACGCCACTTCAAACGGACATCTCGGTCTGTATGTACGCCTTTGGCTCTTCCCATCCCCTAGATGCACATCTCCTCCTAGGTTCCAAAGACCCCGACATGAGCTCGGTATACTGATTCCTATGCCAGTTGAAGAAAAATACAAAGAACCCGTCTCCCCCCTCGAGTGGGTGTGGCTCAAAATTAAAGAGCTAGGGTTACGCAGGATTCATTCTTTGGTACCATTTGCCAAGGGTGCCATTCTGGTACATGTTTTTGAGCCATAGCCGAGTTTTGGGAAGGCCTTTGGCCAGGGTTCCGTTTTTGACTACCCCAAAAAACACTTGAACCCAGGGGAGGTTGATTTCCCAAAAAGGAAACCTCTGAAATAGTCAATCTTGAGGTAGTCAAAAGCGGAACCCTTCGGCCAACACACGTCAGAAGCGCACCAGCCCGGTCCTCGTGGGCGGCCTTAGCTTCAGCCTGGGCTGCCTGCTTGGCCTTCAGGCGCTTCATATCCCGAGGATAGCTCCAGTGGAGCAACGTGTAGGCCAGCAAAGTGATGAGCCACCTCAGCCGAAAAGTACCGTTTCCTCTTTATTCGACCCGTTCGACCCCATGTAAACCATTTGATGCGTATTATTTTCCCGAGGTGGGTGGGGGGGGGGGTCAAAAAGCATCCCATGCGGACCAGAAGGACTCGGTAATGGAACATGGACTTGGGCCAGAAAGCCTGCTCCGTGCAAAATGGGGCGAACACTATGGAAAGTGAGAGTCGGAACTAGCTGCACCCTACTGGAACGGGAGATGGCTTATGAGATCCACGATGTCATCCCCAAAGGCAGACGTGACGGATCGCGTTGGCCTCTGAACAAAACAAAGCACCCCATGGCAAAACTGAAGTGGTGACACCCTTGATGTTTTGATGTTTCGCTTTGTTTCCCTTCCGAGCTGCGGGATGCAAATGGTGGCCGCCATGGCAGAGCCCAGCGCCCGGGCCGAGGACAGGGACTGACCCTCCATCTCCTCCGGCAAACAAGACACCGAATTCACAATCCAGGTAAGGCACCGGACGCAAGCTCCGCAACACGTAGAAAGCTGGGGCAAAGCCGACACAGGATGATCGGAGCAGCTCAAGAATCGCTGAACAAAACTGGACAAAAAGCCTGAAACCAAGCAGAACAAGGGGAGAACAAAGCTTGGCGGAAACCTGAGGTTGAACAACTTTGAAATCGAGCTTGGCGGAAGATGATGCCAAGACTCATTCATGCTGAACAAAAATTAGACACCGACTTGGGCAACAACTGTGAAAGCTTAAAACCAATTTGAGAAAACACAGACACAGACACACACAAGCAACCATGCGAACGCATCTCACCTCTTGGCCTCTCGTGCGCTGCTCTGCCCTTTCGCGCCTCGGACCCGAAGCGGTAGCCGAAGGCCACGGCCAAGGTGGACACCAGGCCGGGGCCGATGGCGTTGGCCAAGGAGTTCTCCATGGCGCACTCCCAGGCCATCACCTGACGGGAGAATATGCGGACTCGTTAAAGCACCAAACTCAGGCTGTTGTCAAAGTGACCTAAAACCACAAGTTCAGTTCTTGCGCCGCAGCTAGTTCACAAATCGCCGCTTCCGCTCGTGCCAACGAGTGACTGTGTGTAACAGTCTGGCAAAAAGCCCTCTGCGGCAACTCAGTTCTTGCATCGTGCAGCAGATGCTTGTCTAGCGCATCTTCTCCGACTCGTGCCCAGTTTCTTTTCAACTTGAGAAAGGCACACGGAACATTACTCAAAATCCAACACCGCTCTCAAGTTTGGGGAGCCCTCCAGGACCCAGGTGAATTGTCCTACTCCAAAACGGGGCTTGCCCATCCTCTCTCAAAAGGCTTGGCTGAATAGCTATATACCCATTCACCTGGAAACAAACGCTCTTGGCACACGGTTCACCCCGGAGGGCAGTCAAAGTACTCATATTTCCCGACGAAAGTGCGCTACATGACGTAAAATCGCGTAAAATCTCACCAAAGGGTTGAGTGGGCTACCGCCAAAGCCCAAACCCACGCACGGAGAGAATCGACTTGGGCCAATGCATCGCCATGGTAGTCGTACAAGTACTAGCGTAAACCGGCAACTGCCTACAATCTCCAATCTGTAGAACACCAAAATATATACGGGCCAAGCACAACCTGGGTGGTCAGCACCAACAAAAAAACGCAAGGGCCTTGCTGCGGTCGCTGGGCGGCACGATGTCCGACAGGATGGGGAAGTTGGTGCCGGACTGGGCCCAGGACCCCAGCAGCCCGAAGCCCGCGATCAGCGCAAAGTAGGCGCCGAAGGAGCCCGACCCCGGGGGGATCCCGTAAAACTGCAGGAAGACCTGAGGTGCGAGTTGCGTCATGTGAAGCTGAAGTCGGTTGGACGAATATGTCCCCCCTTTCTGCGATCAAAACGCGCTTCGGCGCCTGTTGTTTCCCCCGTGTTTTGCGGCACTTCGACCCCCGCACGTGAAACAAATCAACAAAAATCGGGCGCGATGTTTCCGGCGCGGCGCCATGGGGATGCCGATGGCCACGGTGATCTGGGCGCTCAAGGGCCTGCCGTGGTACCCGAAGCGCCGGGCCAGGGCATCCGCGATCATCCCCCCCGCGATGTTGCCGAAGACCCCGGCCACCGTGCCCTCCGCGGCCAAGATGCTGGCCTCCCAGTCCTGCAGACCACAGAACTTGAAGAAGAGCAAGTTGTTGCCCATGACGCTCCAGGGGATGGTGCCGAACACTCCCTCAAAAGGAAACGACAAAAAAAAAGCACGCGGCTGTTCTCGTTGGCTCTTTGTTTGTTCGTTTCAGCCTCAGACCTTCCATGCGGCGTTGTGCAGCTTCCCAGGCTTCCCCACATCCCCAAGAGGCTTCCCCAGCCCGTTGTTTGTCACTTTGGTCGTAGTTCTACCTTGTTACTAATTCTCAGCTCCGCTTTCATATTATATACATCTGTATACAAATGTACATTATTTGTCTTTATCAACAGGTATAGCAACTTGTAGGGCAAAAAAACAAACAAACAAACAAACAAACAAACAAACAAACAAACAACCAACGAGGCCCCCTTAAGCTTAACGGCCTTCTCTTGGCGGAGGCTTAAGCCTTGCGGAAGCCTTGGGAAGCTTTGCCTGATTCCACGCCCTGTGCACGGGAACACTAACCAACCCCCCCTCCAACAAAAAAGAACTCACCCCCCAATCCCCCCAATCGCGTGCAAACATCAAAGTGTCTAGCCATAGCAACGCCATAGCAAGCCAAACATATCCCAGCGAGCGATCCTCAGTCCCATTCGCACAGGAACATCCCAGGGCCTCATGCCAGGGCCTCATCAAGATCATTTCGTTCCCTCAGACCTTCGCTTCTGGCGGGCTTGCTCTCGCTTTGGTGCCGTGCACACTGTGGCATGCTCAGTTTCGTGGCAAATGCAGCACGTTGGCATGATCAAGATGTCGCTTATTCGCGTCAGAAGGCGTGCATCTAAAAGCATGATCTTGGTCACAACATAGATCGTGACAGGTACAGTATGTTGCATCTGGCAATTTGTTCGCTGCAGTGTAGTGCAAAAGACAAAACAAACCAAAGCGACACGGGCGAGCCGGTGCAACTCCGAAATCCGGCCACACTCTTTAGAAACCCCTAGCTGGGGGTTGTAACACTTGAGAAGCGACCCTTCCCGGCTCTCTTTCCGTTTGCCTGCATGATCATCACGCAGAAGGTGGGGATCCGCAGGAAGCTCAGCACAGTGCAAAGCTCCGTGCGGATGGCGGCGCAGCCCTTCATCTTCGAGGCCTCGTCCAGTTGGTGGGCCGGCTCCACCAGGAAGCCCGCCAAGCCCCCTGGAGGTGAGCACGCGTGCGTTGGGGCATGGGGGGTGAGCGCTGTTTTCGGCCTGTTCGTTGTTGAAGGGAATCCTGGTACCTGGGAGACTCCTGTCCGATCGGTCAGTTCTGCAAACGTAAACGCATTCGAACCCAAGATCATGACATGTCCTGCCACAATGAAGGCCACCAAGCCGGCCCCAGCGAAAAGGAAGCGCCAACCCGGGATGCTGCCCACATGCGGGTTTGCCACGTTGCCGGCAATCAAGAGGGAGCAGAACATGCCACAGAGCAGTGCGCTCTGCACGCGACCGAAGATCTTGCCGCGCTTGTTGTCGCTGGTGAGGTCTGCGATCAGCCCGTTGCACACTGGCCGCAGCGAGGCCAAGAAGAAGCCGCTCATGCCGCGCAGCAAGATCATGACGTAGAAGTTCGGCACGAAAGCGAAGATCGTCACCGCCAGGCCTTCACCAACAGCTCCCAGGGTCAGGATGGTCTTCTTCTTCAGCGTGCCGCGGTCAGCAAGGATGCCCCAGAATGGAGCGGCCAAGTTTGTCAGTACCATCTGAACCGTGGTAAGCACGGCAAAGTGCCCCAGTTGAAGTCCCAAGTCTCGCTGGAGAGCGTATTGACAGGCAGGAACGAGCTGAGTATCCAGCCCTTCCAGCGCACTGACGCAGCAAAGCCAAAAGAGGATGACGCTGCTCGGCTCTCGCTCGTCCTCCGGCGCTTCGACCACTTCAGCCTTCTTCTCGCTCTCCACCTCAACTTTCTCGCTAGTCCCGACTGGGGTGGTCACGGATGTCAACTCCATGGCGAACCTTTGAATGGCACAGCAATCAGCAACACACCTTCTGCCCAAATGGCTTGAGCCAAAAGCAAACGTTGAAGTGGCAGATCGGCAACCGACCTTCAACAACATATCAACTGCTACTAGGCACGCACTTTTGGTGGGATGCAAAGGACACGTCAATCAACTCTTCTTGCTGACTTCTCTCAACACCTAGGGCTGGGACTTCATCATCATTGTAGAAACGTTGCAAGTCGCAACACGCCTTCAGATTCTACGCAAGGCTTGGGATGCTTTCGGGCGCGCGTGCCATTGCCTGAGGTGCCGGACAGGCCCGTGCTGGCCCAAGACGCCACCGCCGAGATCTGAGATGCGGATGTGACACTTGCGCTTGGGCAAAGATGTGGTTGTGGTTTAATATGGCTGTGGTTGTCAAAACTAGGGTAACCCCCAAATGGAACCCTAGCTTGTGGAAACATGGACCAAAACCTGCGGTCCCCTGGTGGTTTAGTTTTGACCCATACTTGGTTCAAGCTTTGGTCGGCTGAAGCTTGAGAATTGGTTGATGTGCCTAGGTGCCATGTGCATTGAGTGATTAACTTGTCCACTTCCATGACCCAGCCGTTTCATTGGCCAGGGCTGCGCCGGGCCGGCGCCGCCTCTGGCAGGACCTGGCCAGGGCTGCGCCGGGCCGGCGCCGCCCTCGCACGAACCCTGGTCTGGGTTTGCGAACCTTTGGATTTCCTAATAAAGTTTGCGAAGGTTTGCTGCCGTGTCAGCAGTTTGTCTTGCCTGCATCGGTCGGAACTCAATGTCGGACAAAGGCTTGTTCTTGATCTGGCGGTAGTCAGCCTGACGCAACGCAAAGCGCTCTGTCAAGGAAAAATGCGGAGCCTGTGATTCTGATGCTGAGCTTAAACCGGGGCCTGAGCAGCAAATACTTGACTTCATAAAGTTGCATGTGAGATCATGTGAGCAACGCTCCATTCATCGCCACAACCCAAGGGGCAAGGGAAGTTGGGTCTTTCCCCGCTCAGTGAATTGGTAGGTGCATCCCGCGTCCAGCTGAAAAGCTCTGCTCGCCACGTCAACGCTGGGCTCTCAACCCGCGCAAGGCTTGGGCTCCAGGCCGACTTGCGGGCCAATGATAGCAGCAGCTGCCTGGGAATGAGCTTGGAATCCACCAGACCCAAAATGAAGATCTGCAACTGTATAAAACGCTTGCAACATGAAGAGCTTGCAAGCCGTGTGATGGCAGAACGCAGTGGATTCAAGAAAGTGTTGTTCCTTGATTCCTCAACTAACAAGACCGTCTTGCATCCGACAAGCCCCTCCCCCCCCCCCCTCCCCCCCCTTCCCCGGCATTTTCTCTGGTCGACGAAAGAAGAGAGAGAAATCATGAGCTAGGCCCGCGGCAGTGTTGCTGGAATGAAGCTTGGCCTCACTCACTGGCCCAACACCACTGCCTGTTTCAGGAAGGCTCGGCTATACAGACGCACCACTGACGCTACGATCAAAAAGTTGGGTTGGTCATCTGGTTGGAAGAGTGGCAACTGCCAGGAAACAAGGGCCGAATCAATTGTTTCTGGGGGTGCCGGGTACCCACCCTTGTACGAAACTGTTGATGAGATCGGCAGACCTCACTCCGGATTTGGGATATGCCTTGCCGAATTAAGGAACGCAAACCTGCGTGCGACACGACTACAAGAGAAAACAGGACATGACGTTGCCGAGCTACCAGTACTGTCTTCCTCATAGCGTGCGTTTTAAGGTGCTCCAGATACAAGCTCGATCTTAGAACTACGCCAGCTGTTGGGATGGCTGGCGCGTCAACACAGATTCCGGGCCGCCGGCTCATGCTCTGCCTTACCACCAAGGCGGGCGCATAGATCAGCCTAGGAAAGCGGAAGCCCCTGCCCGTTCCGGCGTTTTTGGCATGAATGACGGTGATGTAATGTCGAAGATGCGCAGGATGCTGCCCTAGCCATGAGTGGTTGACACATGTGCCTCGCGCTTTTGGTAGATCTTCAAGAGCTGAGCCCCACAGGCATCCATGGCACCCCATCAAAAAACAAGTAGAACTGGTTCGTCCCTTCGC
Organism: Effrenium voratum; assembly: GCA_963377175.1. Taxonomy (NCBI): domain Eukaryota; class Dinophyceae; order Suessiales; family Symbiodiniaceae; genus Effrenium; species Effrenium voratum. The sequence goes on along the minus strand of CAUJNA010000443.1, from coordinate 202,111 downwards.
ATACGATCTTGCATTTGAAATAATGGCAACCCTGACAGGTCGTGGCTGTTCCATACATCCCCATATTAAACCATTCTGGTCTAGACCGGCTTGTGGCCGGAATTGTGGATACTGGTGCTCTGTGGAAAAGCCTGAAGAAGTACTTTGCCGCCCCAAACTGAAGCGCAGCAAAGCCACGCTTCTTGAAACTCCAGTAACAGCTTGCAAAAACAAAATGAAACCTCGGTGCCAAGCAGACCCCGCTCCAAAAGAGGCTTTCCAAACGGGATGGGCGGCACGCGTGTTGCGACCATCATTTCTTTCCGAGGGTGAGACACCAGTCCCCTACTTCCGGGCTCGGAAAACCAAAGCCCCATTTGAGAGTATCTTGTTTGGCCCCTCCAAAATAGTGGGTTTCCTTTTGGTTCCCTGTAAAACGAATCCAAAAAGGTGCAAAGCAAGACGCGTCCATTTGTTTCCTGTGAGTTGCGTGCCACACAACATGGCATGAAACCCTTGGAATCCACGGCAATACTGGCCCGCATCCGACTTTCCCGCTTAGGGTGGGCATTTCGCCGTCTGGCGGCATCCGCCGATGGCTGCGCTGAGCGAGAAAAGCATTTGCTGCCTGCTGGGATTCGTGTACTTCTGGATCGGGGACTTCGTGGGCCCCTTCCAATCCATTGAGATTGGTAGCAGAGCTACCCTTTCGCTCCGTGATCTTTTGGATGGCCGAACAGGCGGCCGCAGCGCTGCACTCATGCCCGGTTCAGCTTCATCCCTTTCTTCTCTGTTCCCTTTAAAACGGGCCAAAAAAAAGCTGTACCCTCCAAAAAAAACAAACAAATCCAAAAAAATGTTGTAACCCCCAAAGAAAAACAAGCAAATCCCAGAAAAGTGGTACCCCCAAAGAAGACAAAAAGCAAATCCCAAAAAAGGTTGCCTTTTCCAAGAAATCACCCGCCGTCTTTCCGAGTTCGTTCCAATGGCCCAACTCACCGGCCGCGTCTTTCCAGCTCCCCGGCCACGCGCTGCGGCGCGTCCGCGCTGAGCTGGGCCTCCCAGAAGTCCCGGGCCTTCCGAAAAGTCGGGGCACCGTCGGCCGTCGGCCGGGAGTCGGAGGCCAAAGTCGGGAGACTTCCATGGTGGTGTTCTCCTTTTGGGTGCCTTTTTGTAGAACCCCCCCCAAAACAAATCAATAAATCAATAAACAAATGAATAAATTAATAAGTAAATAAATGAATAAATAAATAAATAAACAAATGAATAAACAAACAAATAAAAAAATAAATGGTTTTCCTGGTTGGTTTCTCTTTAAACCCAACAAAGGTGCCCTTAAAAGAGGTCCCTTTAAAAACCTCGGGGTCCCCTTTAGTTGCCTTTCAACACTCAGTAGCCAGGCGCGCGGCGGAAGATTTTACCTCGTCCGCCATATCCTGGACAGCCTGCGCAGGATAAGCACGCAAGTCACGGTGCCACGTGCAGCACCTCCATGAAGGATGCGGAGAGAAGCAGACAGGACGGGGAAGGGTTTGGATTGCACAGCCACGTGCTTTCAGGGGTTCTCTTGAAAGGGTCCCGACCAAGCACACGGAGCTTTCAGCTACACCGGCAACCGGACTGAAGCCCCGGCTCTTGCAGGGTTAGGGGATCCCTCCAAAAATGGCTTCGGGTCTTCCTTTTGGTTTCCGTTTAACACCCCCGACCAAAGGGGGACGCCCTCAACCAAGAAAACGGGGCATCCGCGCCTGCGCCTTCGTGTCCCCCAGCTTCAGCTGCAGGACCTGCGGATTGCCAAATCCGCGATCAGCGGCCCCCGAGGTTTCACCCCCCAAAAAAAACGGGCGTGCGGCGAGCCGGGTTGAGCCAAGAAGCCTTTTTTTTTGGGCGGGCAACCCTGCAAAAAACATGGCTCCTGAACTCTTTTCGCGCTTCTCTGCTTTGTGACATCTGGTTTCGTGCTTCCAAACAACAGATCCTGAACTCATTACCAAGCAGCATGCGATGTCGTCGTGGTCATGCTCGCAAACATGTCATACGCCTTCTCGTCAACATGTCAATGTACCGCACAGTGCAACACTGATCTGCTGCTCGCGTGTCTACAAGAGCTTGTACAGTGCCATTTTGTGCTAAACTCTACGGGGGTCAGCTGCTTGCCTGAAAGAGGCAAGACTGGAAGAAAATGTCTCGAAGCTGAAGGATTAAAAAACCAGCAACCGGGTAAACTCCCAAAACATGCCTGCAACGTGAAGCAGGAAAAATGGCCGTTTCTGCCCAGCCTTCCAGAGTTGATATTGCTCAGACAGGCCACCAAACTGGCTGAGTATGTTGACAAACACATGTCGAACACGGCGTGTAAAAACAAAACCGTGTTCATTCATGAACACTGGATAAGTATCCTGGCCGATAGTTTGGCTTGCCTCTGGTGATGCTATTCATGTGAAGTTTCTCCTTGTTCTGGCAGTTGCGCTGATGAGGCTTGTTGGTCCAAATATACGCTCACCTGCTTTCCCCTCCAACCTACTCCCCGGCCATGGCCCATTTGTTGCAACACATACTGTCGTCTCGTGCTATCACCCCAAACAGAATCTACTGCTTGTGTGGCCGAACTGTTAATATTTACCATGCAATGCTGCCCAGCAATCAAACTTCGGAAATGTTTTTCATAGGCTTGCGCAGACTTGCCCAGGCCGAATCAACTCTCGTAACTGCAACTCCCGATGCAGGCAGCATAACGGGGTGTGGATGTGCGCAGGAGCGTAAGATTTCCATCGTGGGTGCTTCTTTGCGCGTGACAGGAAGCCAAAGGAACTTTTGCACCAAATCCAAGCAACTTTGAATATGTTTGAATACTAATTGGCCTGAGAGGAGTGGAGCATTTGTGGAGCCTGACTCATTCTCCGTCATGAGACCGACTATTCGCCCACTCGCCGGCCTCCTTCACGCCACGCCACTCTTCGGACACGGCAGCGCGCACCAGAAAGCCCAGCACACCTCACGCATTGACCCTGGACACTGACTCATGTTGACCCCAGCTTCATAAACCCGTGGCTGATTAATATCGGGGTGTCGCATGGTTTAATGAGGAGTCATCACTGTTGGAGGGAACACCCCCTGTTATAGGCTGTGGCTCACAGAAATGTACCGAAATGGCACTTGAACCTAAAAACTGTGTAACCTAGCTCTTTAACTTTGAGCAACACCTGATACTGTGAGTGAACGAATCCGTTCGAACCACTTTGAAACCATGGTTGAAACCATTGTTTGTTGGTATTCACGTTGGGGAATCGAATCATTCCAGGTTTCTGAACGGTGGTGCGAAATGGACTTCGTAACCATCCACAGAAGGACGGGTTTACTCCAGGGTCAACATTACCAGTAATCACCTCCAGGGTTTTGAACTGTAAGGAGATGCCAAGTTGAAAACCGCCGGTCTGGAGTCAGGCCAAAACGAGACAAGTGCAGTTGAATCGTAAAGTTTGAATGGGCAAGTGGTCAGGAATGGGGCCAATCAAACTCTCGAATGTGGGCCGGGGGAGCAAACAGTAGATGTCCACGTTCTATCCAAATTTAGGCTTCACCATGCGGCCGCACTGCCCGCTGGACCCATCGTACCTTCGTAACCTTTGTGATGTCTCGCCAATGCGATGCTTCAAACTCATACCATGCGTTTTCTTGCCAGCAACAAAACACGACAATCTGATCTTCGGCTAGCTGCCAATCCAATTTCGCTCACACGCGAAAACCGGAACGGGCCTTCAGCCACTTCACCGCGAGCGACGTCGGGGCGCCGTTCACAGACACCAATGCACAGCAGCAGCCTCGGCGGCAGCATTGTAAGGAACAAATATTTGACAGAGGCACGCAGGCACGCAGGCGGGAGCATGCAGAGTCTTGCCTCCGAGATCCCCGTCCCATGACGAGCACGGTCGGTCAATTGAAGAAGTGGCGTCTGAATGTGAAATATGGCTGCGATGCTTTTCAATAATGTTTCAACCAAATGCTCTGCATGCTCTGACCGGACATAGACATAGACTGGAGATTGCAACATCGTGTCATATGAGTAGAATAATCCAAAGGACGGGTCAAATCAAGCATTGATAATGAGCGCACATGTCACTGTCGGAACATTTGCCAAATTCTGGTCCCAAATATCCTGGTTGGCTTTCTCTTCGTGTCGGCTTGACTTCCTCCAACATTAGGAGTCTCTTGCCCACTGAGTCGGAGGCAGCTCTTTCTCAAAGGCGATACGGTGCTCGGTGGTATCAGCCCTTGCTCCGCATTGGGACGGATCGAACTAGCGCTCTGGTGGCTCTGGTCAAAGCTCATGCTGGTATGCATGCATCATGAGTATCTCACATGAACCACAATTTAGCTGTTTACCATTGGATTCCTATTGCTCGCTCACAATCCATTTTGCTCCAAACTTACAGTCTGTCGAATAAAGTCGGTCCAAGCTTCGCGTAAACAGCTGTGCGCGCAGTGCCGCTTGTCCAATGTCCCAGCCGTTCTCAGCAGCCCATAACACTTACTAGTCCCCCATTTCGGTGCGCCAGAACGAACGCATGTCCCATGTCCCTCGACACCTCCTGAAAACCTAAGTATTGGTCTGTCCCGAATCAGTACCCGCAGGGATGAGCTGGCTTGATCCCAGTAATGGCCATATTGGCCATGAGTTTATGTCCGTGGCATCGCAAAAGGGCCTTGAGTATGGCTGGTCGCTTAGCCCGTCGCGAGGAGTTCTCGCGCAAGGCTGCTTCCGCCTGCCCAGCTTCAAAACGCCAATGTCGCAAGACTGACGCAGCTATGCAAAGACCTGTAATTTGCTTGCTTCATTTGGCTCAATATTCAAGCCTTGCACAAACACCCCGGCCTCCAACATCAGACCCAAGCAGGACAGTAGCGCTTCATCCTCGCCGAAGCTCCCACGGGTTGAGGCAAACGTGACATCCATGCAGCTTACACTGTGTCCTCATAGCTCTGGTGCCTCGTGTAAGTCTAAAGTGTCTAAATGATCCAGAGCCTTTTCAATCTGTTTGTGCTTTGACGCGGCTGTAGTTTCTTTCTAAGATAGAGGCTTAGTGACTATCTTGAGCTTACTGGTTCACAACCGACCCCCGCGGTTGGCCTTCGCTTGGCAGGAGGCTTGGCTAAAGCTGGATGTCTCTAGGATCAGTTTCCGACATAAAAGCGTCAGTGGCAATGATTGAAGATGGTTTCAGGTGTGATTGAGGGCTTGTTGGCCAAACCAACTGGGTGGTATCTTTTTCCAGCCGTGCATCCGTTGACATCCAAAAACAACTGGCAAAACAAAACAAATGCTTTACAAAAAAAAAAAACTTAAACAAAAACTGCTGAAAAACAACGCCGCTTGGGCGCCGGGCATCCAGTTTGCCGGCCACCGCACAGGCCAGCCGCGCCGTCGCCAGCTGGGTGCCCTCCCACTGTAAGCCCCGGCGCCTTGCCACGGAGCCGAGATCCCCCGGTGCGGCGAGTCGCGAGGAAAGGGCGGGTGGGGTGTGGGTGGGGGATGGTGGGTGGGGTGGGTGGGGGGGTGGGGGGAAAAGAAGGCCGTCTCACAAGTGAAGAAACCTTGTTGGCTTCTTCTCTTGCAGCTCATGTGCACGTGCGGCTATGCCTATGGAATGTCGCATGTGTACCGAGTTTGATTCTATTATCTTGAGATGATACCAACATGAAGGGAATGTTGGTATCTGCTTTCAACCAAGAGCTCCTCCCTCACCCAGCTGGTGCGTGGCTACAACCTTGGGCCCGCTGCCAAATGTCCGCCGCCCGCATGTTCAGCAGCACCTCCTCCAGTCTGGATCGACCTCATGGAACAGCAGTCAGCTTTAAGACCTCTTTGCACTGGCACCTCCGCCCAACTGCAGTAAGCCTCAAACGTTGGCAGGCGCGCTGCGTCCAACAGTTGCCCGCGCAAGATGACGTGGAGTTGCTGAATCATTGAAGCGGTCATTTTGCGGGAAGCGTCAGAAATAACTGTTGCATTCTATGCGTCATGATTGGGCAGCTTGTCAAGGTTGGCTGCCCGTCCAAAGCCTTTTTGCCTGTTGGTCTCCTTTTCAAGACAATAACAATCGCTTGGCCCTCTGTTCCTCACATCAACCCTATGTATTCCATTCGCCTTTGCCTTTGGTGAAATCTCCGCTTGTCAACCACGGGAAAAAAAAGGGGAAGCAACACATGGCCGGCACAGCCTCGATCCATCCAAAGCCCTAAGGGCCCTGGCGCATCGCCCGGTGGGCGTCTCCCGTGGGCCGAGGGGGCCGGCGCCTGCCGAGCAAGTGAGAAGCCTGCAGTCACGTCACCGTTGGTTAACTGGGCAGCATGCAATGCAAGCTTTAAAGAACAGTCTTAGAGGGGTTGATTGGATGGTGAACAAAATCCTTAACATAGTTCGAAGTTCCCGCTCTTCCGCATGCAGACATTTGCTTCAGCATGTCCAGGGGATGTTGATTGGATACACCCACCTGAACTGGAGTTGGGAAAAGTTGCTGCGAGTCTGCGAGTCATGAATTGCTGGTGTGGATGCGTTCTATCTATCTGCCTAGAGTCTACCATCATGTCCAACAGGTGAAGACAAGGGCAAAGCTTGGATGAGAACTGCTTGTGTCGCTGAAGAGATCGCGCAAAGTAGCGATTCACACCAATGAATATTTATGGCAACCTCGTCATGTCAGGTCCCGGAATTCAAGCTTGAATGGGATTGCCAGTGGGCTAGTTGGCTTGGCTTGGTCAGTTGTTGCTAACGCGTTGCAGTCATGCAAGTAGCAATCGTCCAAACCCTCCACATTCTCCTCTGGCATGAGACGACCCTTCCGATAGAGTGACGCCCAACATAGACGGACATGAGTGTCTCTTCGAGACTGGTGGCTGTCACTTGGCTTGCCTCCGGGCAAAAACGACTCGACAAAAGCGCGCCCAAATGTTCATCCAAATGGGCTGCAGCCGAAAGCGGCAATTCTAACAAATCCGGCTGCCCTACCTGGCATCGAAGTCTCCCATGGTCACACCGGATTCATCCGGCTGAACACAATCGCGGCCTAAGGCGCGGAGCAATGCAGGAGCGGGACTGGCCAAGAACGCTACAAGGCGTACTCCGGGTACCAGAAGTCAAGTCAAGCAAAATCCAACATCATCTTTTAGCCACACTTATTGATTTCCCAGACCAAAAAAAATGGAATCTCTGCATGCTTCGTATCTTATTTCTTCATGCACACCTCTCTCGAAAAATAGCGTGGCCGCTGCAAACTGCATCTGGGGTCTGTGGCCAATGCGAGCCTCAAATGATTCCTTGCCTCCGCCCAACACCGGCACACACTTTCGCAGCTCAACCTGCAGCATGATTTCCAGCCGCTTTGATCTCCAGCGCTCCATTTCTGGCCACCGCGAAGCCCCTCTTGCGGCCAAGAAATCGCAAGCTGAGGCGCGGGCACATTTCCAGCAACCCGCAGAGGAGAGCCTTCAAAGCCTGGCCCGCGTCGACGTGGTGTTTGACTGAAAGTGGGGAAACCTTAAGCACCTGCTAAATTCACATCACGCCGATAGGATCGAATGCCTGCATTGCCCAGCATAGCCCCTTCCCAGTCCAGCACGACAGCCTCTGTCGTTAAACAGAAAAATGGGCAGCTTGTGCGGCTGACAGTCTGCACCTTGACGGGCTTGTAAAAGGGAATAAGATATGTATAATTAGGCGCCCCCCGCCCCGCAGGAGCATTTTAGCTGAACAAAATCCTTGAATGATACGATTTAAATAACTCAATTGATCCGAACTATCTAAAGTAAATGATCAAGGCTCCCAAAAATAGCTTTAAATAACTTAAACAACTTAATCAAGTCAAATGGTTAATTATATCAAAAAGAAACTCCAGACCCAGAAATACTTCAACAATTTGAGAGATTCAAATAGTTGAGAATAGGCTGGAACCTGCCCATTAGAATAATCTAAATGATGTGAAGTATACACCCGCATACATATGTTTAAGATTGTTGAATGAATAGTTGAGTCAGGCTGGAACCGGGCATATAAAACAATCTAAACAATTCAAATAATGCAAACTAAAAACGCTGAGTTAAATTATTTAAGCTTTCGAGTTGTACTTCCCCAGACCGCACGTAATTGACATATGTTACATGCTTTAAATCAACTATATTATTCAAATTCTCTAGACCCTCCCCCGCCAAAAAACAAAAACAAAAACACATGTCTTAGTAATCTAAACAATTGAGCGCATGCTGGGCGCAGGCTGGAACCAGGCCATTTAAATAACTTCTCTATTTGCGTTGAATTATTTCAATTCTCCAGACCCCCAAAAAAATGAATAGTTTGAAGAATCCAGACGATTTACATTATTTAAGTTATGTGACATACTTAGGCTATTTGAAAAGGTCCAGCCCGGGCCAGGCAGGAACTAACTCAGATATTAAGAATATTTAATTTGATGAAATGATTAAAACACCAAACATATTTCAAATAATTGCGCTGCTTGAATTATGCAAGCAATTTAAACTCGCCAATAGTTGAGTGTACGCTGGAATCGGGCCATTTAAACAGTTTGGATAAATTTACATCAAAACCAAACGATGTACAAAATCTACATACTTTGAATCATTAATTTAAATGACCTGAATAATTTGAATCGTTAAACTATTCAAGTTAAACTATTTCATGGTCCAGCCCGCGCTAGACAGGAACCAATTCAGGCACGTTGCTTAAATACTGAGATTCTCCAGAGCCCCAAAAAAAGCTTAAATGAGTTAAGTAACTCAAATGCTCTAAGTTGTTTAATTTATGTACATTCTCCAGACACCGCGAAATAATTCAACCATACTCTGTAGTGGAGTCTAGGCTGGAACCGGGCCATGTAAATGATGCAAATAGGTTCAAGATTCAACAACTTTGCATTTAAAATAGTTGAAATAATTCAAATGATTTAAAGTCCTCAGATTATGTACTTTTGTCAGACTCCAAAGAATAATTCAATAACTTGAAATAATTCAAATGTTAAGTTGTTTGAATCCAACAGTATTTTAAACAGTTTGTACAAGTCCAGTGATGTAAATTGTTTCGATTATCCAGATTATTGCAATTATTCAAACTATTCAATTGGCCCAGCCCGGGCCAAACTCGAACCAATTCAAATATTTATAGGTATTTAAGTATCTAGTTTCTCCAGATCCGTAATTACAGAAACTGAAATATGGTTTAAATGCCTTAAATAATTTAAATGTGTTAGCAGATCCAAATAAAAGCACGGGCATCCTAGGAGCCAAAGCACTGGCCTCCAGTAGTGGAGCAATCTCATTTCGCGCACGCGCGCGAAATGCATCGCGCACGGCCTTGACATTGGAGCTGGGCAGCCGTTGCAGCACGCGGGCAAAGAGCTTCCTCCTGCGAGAAAAAAACAAAAAAAAAAAAACAAGATGAACCAGCTAACATGCAGTGAGACCAGAGGGAGGGAGGAAATTGGACCTGGGACCTTGGAAGATAGCTCCAGTTGCGCTATTCAAAAGAAATGGCTGAATGGCTGTGGGTCAAAAATCGGTCGCCAAAATCGATCCCTAGAAAATGGAATGGACTAAAACCCGAATGACATGGCGGCCATTGCGCGCGGGCGCTGTCCCATGCTGTCCTCGGGCCCAACTCATCCATCGCCTGAGCCGTGGGCGGTGAAGCGTCGGAACCACGGAACGCGGCTCCCCAGTGGCTCCGGTGAATGCAACTCATGGGCTGTGGCAGAAAAAAACTCCCAGAGCCAAACACAGATTTGTGAAAGTCGTGATACTGAACAACCAGACGCACACGTGGGACTTGTGGCTAAGTGCTCACTGCCGAAAACATGTTGAAGCTGATATAGAGGCCATGTGGGCAATGCGGTTTGCCGCTTCACCAAGGCAAAAGGCAGGCAACAGGTAAGTTGAAGTTAAGCTTGAGTTTGTCCATACGACACTGTTTGTAGGTTCACATGTGGGGCCAGCAGTGATCGCCCTGGCACACTGCCATATCTGTGCAACGTTTCAAAGACGGGCGTCTGCATGGTGAATCACGTCTCGCATTCCCGAAATGTGCGAGCTAGGGGCCCTGAGACATGTATCACAGATCCTGACAATCCGACCGCCGAGTTCGCGAAGCCTGGGGCCCGTGCGTTCAGCTCCTCCGGGGCATCTGACAAGGCCCAGGGGCACATCCTCAAAGCAGAAACCCGGCGAGGAAGCCGCATGCAAATGAATCTGATGTTCCGGTCAAACGGCATAGGTGTCCTTTTGTCCTTTGGGTAAAATAGATGGCCCTGGATTATGAAACAAGGTCAACCAGGAATCGCCATCGATTTTGTCTACCAAAACAAAAAGGACACCTATGGTGAGTGGTCACTTTCATTCAAACAAATATGAATCAACGGAAGGTATTCCTCGCATCTGCCTCTTTGCACCACTCAAGGCCGTGCCTACGAACAGGACTGGGGGCAAAAACTGCTTGGAGATGGCGAAGTCACAGTAGAGATGCCCCATGTTGCAGAAAACCAAAGCAAACCTCAGACCACTCCCTCGAATGGCGCTTTGCGTTGTCTTTGGAATGGTGCAACCTACTCCTCTGAACCAACAACATTGTATGCTTGGTCTAGGCAGGCTGCTTTGGCTTGGCCATCTTCTTTCGGATGACTTGTGCATTGATTGAGGAATGGGGAAACACATGTCATTCCGAACTTCCCACCCTTTCCAACAGGGCACCTCCCTCCGCGCTCTTCTGGGTTGACTCCAAAATTGGACTGGGGTTCCCGGCTTCCATTCTCTTTCCCTCTGCAGGAAGCGTACTCAACATGAACGCCTCCAAAACCGTTTCCAACAAGAAGGTCACCCTAACCCAACCCTTCCAACATAGCAACCGCAAAATCCTTCCCCTACAACCGCTTTACAACCCCTGTATAACTCCTTTTAACTCCTTTATAAGCCCAGTATACATATATATATATACTATACATATGTATGTCATCACATATATATATATATATATATGTATAGATATATGTATGTATGTGTATATACATACATATATATATATATATAATATCTTATACATGTATATATTATATATGTATAATATCAGGTGTGTTGTGCGTGTGTTTACCTTCAAAAGGAAACCCGGCTGTGCCCCCAGGCACCAGCAGCTGCTCTGCACACAGCGCCAGGCGCAGGCCCTCGCTGCGGTCCTGCAGCCGCGCCTCGGACTCCGGTTCCGCGGATCGCGGAGCGCTTCGAATGGGCGCGGCCCAAGTGACCCTGGTGGGGAAGCCACGAAAAACATGGTATTTCTCACCAAATGGGAAGAGGTACCCATGGTCATTTGGGTATGGGTCAAAATTAAGCCACCAGGGGACCACAGGTTTTAGACCATGTTTCCATTTACCAGGCTTCCATCTTGGGTACTTTGACCCACAGCCACATGGCTGTGGCTCAAAAAAAAGTGGCCAATCACAAGGGGGTTCCTTCTTTTCAAGACCATGCGTCCAAAAGTTTGGAGTTGGGAAACCCGTTTTGGTCTTGTGTCACACTTGGCTGTGGCTCGGAAAAAAAAATGTAAGCCATTTTTGGGCTTGGATGGAAACAAAGACCAAAACCTGCGTAGCATGCGTGGCCCCGGGCCCTGAAGTTTCGAGCCACAGCCACATGGTTCACATGATTTTGTGGAAAGACGACTACCCTTCCGCGAACATAGCATGGGAGAGTACCTGAAAGATCAGTTCCCTCAAGAGGAGGGACCCCGGTCAGGTGCACCCTCTCTCCCACGTTGCCATGGCACCTGACACGGGGTGGCTGAAGTATGCCGTGAATTGGCAGATGGCACAATTTCGGATATAGTACAGGGAACGTGCCGTGGTAGATACGGGCGAAGGGATTTTCTCTACCCGGTCGTGAAGTGCCCAACCCCCTTTAATGTACGTACTTGTTGTAATTTGGGATGAAAGAACATGGCAACCTAGATGCCTTTGCTGTTGCTGAAACGAAGCCCTATCATTGTTCCTCACTCAGCTATGGGCTCGCCGATCGAAAGAGGCCAGTGCTGAAAGCGAAAGGCGGGTGGCACATCTCTTTTAGTGGACCCCGGACCCCCAACATGGTGGCTGCCTTGAAAGCCACACAAACAGGGTGCCCCCCAAACAGACCCAGTGGAGTTGCTTTCTGCTGCCCCCCGCCTGGATGGGGGGAGACTCCACAAGGGCACAGCACTCCTGCAGAATTTCTCGGCCTAGCGAACGGCCATTGAAGATGCGGTTCCCAAGAGCTTGCCGTCTCCGACAGATTTGAAGGTAGGCTTGAGATGCTACACGCACTCGCAGTGAGCTTGCGTGAAAAACAAAGCAGAACAATGCTTCTCTTGTGTCGGCACTCGTCAGGTTGAAATAACAAACAAGAACAGAACATACTGCTAGCTGACGATGCCTACAGCTTGCCTGGCTGGCAGTCCACCAAAGCAAAAGCAGCTTCAAGCTTGAACTTTGTGTGTTCTCGCGAGAAGACAGGGCAAAGATCGATACCATAACCCTCCCAAAGTCATTGCACTTTTTGCAATCCGGCAGTGACACATATTGAACTAATATCACTTCAAAAGTGATCAAATAGAGTCACCCTCACAAGCCTGAGATTGCCAATCCAGTTTCTTTGGGCAGAGCAGGAAATCCTATTCCTCTCATACGTACACAAACACAGACCAACCCTCCGAGATGGATGCCTCGTTTTCACAAAAAGTTGGGAATCCTCAGATTTCCTTTCCAAAGAGGGAAGGCTTGGTCAACATTTGACAGGTCCAGGCCCGCTCGAAAAGGCGGCATCCCTTTCAGGTCCGCAACCGGGCCTGTGGCCGGGTGCCACTTTGCCAGCAGGGCCACAGCCTCGGTGAGTTCTGTTGGTTATACTGAGCTGGCAACCCTCTGGTACTGACATGGGTGTACCCCTTGTGGGTGGTTTTAAAGGAAAACCAACAGGAAAACCACCATTCGGGGGGCACTCCCATACACTCCCTTCAGAAACATGCATGGTTGCTATACCCTCTATGTACCTACCTGTGGTATTTTGCGGAGGTACATGGAGCACATGGTGAACACATATGATTCAAGCTAATCATCGGCATGACAAATACAATTGAACGAACCCCTTCAAGGAAGACCTGGCTGTGGTCCTCGGAAGCCGTGGTACATGCTAACTATAGGGGAGTCCATTTTGAAACACAGCAGCTTTGGAGGTGTGCGCTTTCACGCGGCTTTGAGTTCGGAGCCGAAACCCGGGGCCTGGACCTTTCTCCCTTCGGATTCCACACTCGTTTCCCCCCATTACATGGCTGGGACCAGGATCAACCAAGGCTACTTGAACGGCTTCAACATAAACAAGGCCTCCCGTTCGGGCAGTGAAATGGAATCTTTGTGCGAGTCAGTATGTGTAGTTGCCAATAGCAGCAACTTTGTTGAAGCCGACACTGTTTCTCGCAGTTATGTTCATGTCAAGTTGTTTTCTCAAAAGATTGCATGCATGCCTTCAAATGCTGCAAGATGCACTAGTCACAAGCCGGATGTTCCTTGGAAAAAGGCCTTTTGCCCTTTGGAGGAAGGCTATCCTTTCTCCGACATTCGTGGGAGGCCCAGTCCCGTGACTGTTGGAGCGAGGCTAAGCAAATGTAATTCGGGTGCAACACTTTCCCGTTGACCCATGGTTTGCCATCTGAAGATGAAAGCGGTTGGTGGAAGAAGAAGAAGAAGAAGAAGAAGAAGACAAAGAAATAACACAGGACTCAATACACCCGTGGCAATAGTGGTTGCCTCTACCCTGAAATGCTGCAGCACGAGCCATCATCTTTTTGGATGCTGACATAGCAGTGTTGGCTGATTGCAATCTAGATTGCATCACATTGTCCCCCACTATGTTCCCAACCGGAGCCGACAACGAAACCCCTCCTAAAGGCGAAGGTACAAACCCCCACCTTTCGCTTCACAAATCCAACCATCTGCCTGTGAAAGAAAAAGGTCTGTGTCTTTTTGAGGGTACCTGCTGGGTTCCTTCAAACAAAAACCTGGAAAGACCCCTCCCCCCCCCCAACCAGGCACCCTTTTCTGTCGGCACCCCCCAGCACCCCCAGCCACCAAAAAACCTGCAAACCCGGCTGCAAACCAAACCCTCCTGTTCAGCCTTCCCATCCCAGGATACTAAACAAAAGCTCAGGTGATATCCCCAACAGCGCACCACCCCGCAGCCCTCGTGGAACCCTGGTGGAACCCTGGAAAAACCCTGCTAAAACCCTGGAGGAACCCTGGTGGAACCCTGGTAGAACCCTGGTGGAACCTTACCTCAGGGCTGCCCCGGACCACCCCGGAGCCTATCTGGGCTGAGACCCCAAAGCTTCCAGCTGTTGGGGAACAAATTCTTCAGGGAACTTCCAGAGAAAGAAATAAGCTCAGGTGATATCCCCAACAGCTTGCGGTGCTCGTTTTAGTGCTCGCACCTCCCGCAGCCCTCGCAGAACCTGGTGGAACCCTGGTGGAACCGTGGTGGAACCCTGGTGTGGAACCCTGGTGGAACCCTCGTGCAACCCTAGGTGGAACCTTACCTCTGCACCGCCGAACCACCCCGGAGCCTATTGGGCTGAGACCCCCAAGCTTTCAGCTGTTAGGGGAAAAAACAACTCCCCCAGACCCCTCTTTCGGCACCCCCCCCACCCCGGGAGAACCTCGGCCCCTGACCCCGCACGCGTAGGCCGCCAGCTGCAGGTCCTTGGCCAAGACGCAGCTCAGCAGCGCCTCCTCGCGGGCGGCCATCCGACTCGACTCGTCCGGGCGAGGCTCGCCCGGGTTTCTTCGAGCCACGGATTGGGCTAAGCCAGGGATTGGGTTCAGCCATTATTTTGACCACCTGGTGAGTTCCCACATCAAATAACAAACCATCAGCATTTGGAGCGCAGGTTGCTTAGTCCATGCTTCCTGGGTTTCGCTTTGGATACCTACTTTTGACACACGCCCAAATGGGTAGTGAACCGTTCCACATGTTCCACAATGGTCGCGATTGATCTTGAGCCATCCCAAAACGGGGGGGGTTCATAAATTTGACCGCCCACCTGCGCCCGAATGGGAAAAGCATGCAAGGGCCCCACAGCACCCGCCTTCCACTGAGCCTCTGTTCCGCCTGTCAGCTTCTTTCGCGAAACAGATCCGTCCCCTTCGCGAGGCAAAACACGTGGCAAATGACACCGAAGCGCGCCAAATCTTACGGCTTCACCTTGGAAAGCGCTTGCTGCATGCAGTTTCGTCACAACCAGATCAAGGTTTCAAGGAAATTTGAAGCTCCCCAAGCACATTATTCTTTGAGGGTCCAAGCCCGAAGCTTGCCTGTGACAGACACAAGCTCTTTCTCTCTGATGATCACACGCTGAATGCATTGGAAGAACTGAGGTTCAACTCTTTGGCCGGAGCCAGTGTGAAAAAGCGGAGATGGGGTCTGACAAAAGCTCAGCCAAAAAGTTTGCAGTCCAAAGCGGGCGCCCGGGAGCAGCTGCGATCATTTGGCAGGTGTGAGCCTCATAGCCTCATGCGGGCGCTGGTGGTGCTCGTGAGCGGGTGTGCTTGTCCTTTGGCAGGCGTGGGTGCAGCCTCACGCGCACGCGCGCTTCACGCGCACGCGCGCTTGTGAGCAGGGTGCGCTTCTGATTTGAGGCAGCTGAGTTGCAAGTGCAGTCTCGCGGGCGCTCGTGAGCCGGTGCGCTTGTAATCCTGCCATCGCAAAGACATGTGTTCTCCCAGCGCGAAAACCTTGAGCTGACTGGTGGAATGAAACGAAACAAAGGGGACCTATGCCTCGAGCTTCTTGAGCCCCGTCTCCCAAACAACCCCCCCACCCACCCCTTAGCGAAGGGGTGACCCTCCAATCTTCGCCACTGCCGGGGGTGGGGGTGGGCCACATGCGCATGTTCTGCACCTTTCGCAAGTTCCGGTGTGTTTCTTGGTATTTTGAGTTGTTGGAGCCTTCTTATGCGAACCACCAGCTGAAGTGCATACATAAGGCAACCGCAAGATTAGAACTAAGCGAACAGCAAAGCAATTCAAGAGTGCAAGTTTCAGTTCTTTTGTTAAATGCAGAAAGGACAAGCAGTGCCCGTATTCCCTGCCACACGAAGCCGAATCCCCGCAGAACAGGCCCCAACGCGGGACTGGGCCTTCCAATCCACCTGGAGCGATGGGGTTGAAGCCTGCATACCTGGCTTAGGGCATGGCACCACCCATCCATGCGTTCCGCCCCACAGGACCCCTTTCAGCTCGGGGTTTAAGCTTAAGGTTTAGGTGTAGAGTTTGTTAGGTTTGAGGGCTCAGGTGTTTTAGGGTTGAGGTTTGGCCCCAAAACACTGGCCCTGTGCAGTAATTTGCATTTGCGGCCAACCCGTCCCGAGGGGCGTTGGGGCAGATCATATGGAGTGGCCTCATTGGTTGGCCCCACGTGTATCTCATGCTCTCAAAAACTGGCGGTGTACTTATACTTATACGATTGAGAATATTTATCAGCAGCAGCAGCAGCAGCAGCAGCAGCAGCAGCAGCAGCAGCAGCAGCAGCAGCAGCAATGGATGGCTGGTTTGCGCCTCAACTCGACGTGTCCCACTTCGAGAAATGGACTGCAGAAAAGCTGGCCGAATCACAAATCAAGGGGGTACGAGCAGCATGGAGTACGGAAAAGGCGGTCCAGAGACTGTGTAAGATGGTCATTGTAAAGGCCCCATCACTAAGCTGTATAGTTCTCGTCAATACGTCAAAACACCCTTTACACGTGTTGCATAGCACCGCAGAACCCAGGCCAGGCTTTCAGCCACCAGGTGAAGCACCGAGCTGCGAATTGTGATCAAGATAACCCCCTTTCCAGGTTCACGGCCAGTTTTCCCGCGTAAAAAAGTGCTTGATTTGAGCATGGGTCGGGTCGTTTGGGGGGGGAGGCTTGAGGCACTCCAGGAAGATCACCAGCTGCCGTAGGCCGCCTCTCGTGTTTACACTTTCCTCAAGTTCAACCAGATTTGCCAACGTGAGACTGTAAAGCATAAGAGGGGAATCGGGGCGGCAACCTGGAACCCAGCTTCGATTGGTCCACAAGTGTAAATATCCACACACAGAACAAACACCACACAGTTGGCTTCAACTGCCCACTTGATTCCCCAAATGTTCTAAGAAAACCATCAGGGGGTAGCAAGATCAAGGGAAAGAACAACATGAAAGAATTCCTCAGGGTCACATGGGTGTGGCTCAAAATTAACAGGAGGGGTTACGCAGGTGTTGGTCCATGTTTCCACTTGCCAGGGTTCCATTTTGGTACCGGTTGTTTGAGCCACAGCCACTCTTCTTGTCTCCTGGCTAACGGCCCCTGCTTTGCTGCAGCACTATGGCGATCTCCCGGTTCTTGGCCGTGAGCTGCCGCAGTAGGACCTGGTCTGAGCAAAGCACATGGAAATTGATCACTACTCCATTTAGGGCCCCCAAATGACAGTGGGTCAACAATGGGGTAACCCCAAAATGGAACCCTGGTAAATGGAAACATGGACTAAAACCTGCGGTCCCCTGGCAGTTTAATTTTGACCCAGACCCGAATAACCATGGATAACTCTTCCCATTTGGTGGGAAATACCATGTTTTTAGTGGCTTCCCGGTAAAGGAGCTGTTGATCAACTCCCACATAGGGAACATGAGGGGCAATGGGCGGGTTTGCGACCAGCCCGTGGGACCCGTCAGTCTCAAAATGTCATGCGCTTCCATCAACTTCTATGTTGGTTCCACATGGTACCTCTCTGAGACCTTTTTGGGTGGTTTTAGAGAACAAATCTCTAAAACCACCAGGAAAACCACCACCCATCTACATCCACCAAGGGTCACGCCTACGTGGGTCCCTGTGCCATTTCTCTTCGCCACGAGGTCGCGGCCCTCCCGTCCGGCTGAATGGGGCAGCCGGGCCTCGGCTCGACGCACGAGGCAGATTGCTCAGTTCTCGCGTTCATGGGGGAGTGAAAGTGTGACACCCCCCACCCCCCACCCCCACCCCCAGCCCCCGACCCACCACCCCCAACCCCCTCACACCCCACCCCCCACCCACCACCCCCACCCACCGCCAAAACCAGAAAGAAAAAAGAAAAGAAGACAGCAACAAGATAGGTCTCAATCATAGGGCTGTGCACACATGTTTATACTATGTGCATGTGACATTGGGATGTCAACACTGCACATCCACATTTGGCTTTGGCCAACAAGTTTCCAAGGCCTGCCGAAAGTTGACCTAGAGGTTTGAGCAAAACCAGAGCCGGCCTAGCCCAGTTTTGAGCAGCGGATCCTTGAAATCAAACGGAACCCATGGTGTTTGCATGGTCATGGTGTTTCGGACACGAGAACGGAAGGACTCGAAAAGCCCCTTTTATGACGTCAGAGTTCAAAGGCCGCGAACCTTGGCAAGGTAGCCTCGGGGTCAACCAGTCTGCTCGCTTCGGCACAGTGCCAATGGCGTTTTGCGAAAGGACTATCACCTACTCACTCGTGGGAATCTTGCAAGAGCCAAGGGGCGATTTCTCAGTGGGAATTCTTTCGAACTAGGCCCCAGATTCTACCAGTTTCTGACAACCCCCAGGAATGGTCCAACATTATGATCCCAGACACCAGCCATTAGCCCGACCAGACATGGTCCAACATAGGTTGAACCCACGGGCTCAACCGAGCAAGCGAAACGAGCGCGGGTGCCGCTGCGAGCGAGTGCCCAAGCCTGAGGTAATGCGCAGCAAAAAGCCGGAGGATGCCCAGGTGCGCCTTCTGCCAGTAGGTGGACTTGTGCGGAGCCGTGGTCTGGCGGACGAGATAGGCGTAAGGCCGAGATCAATCACTACCCCTTGTAAATGTGTCTTTTTCGGTTGAACCCCCAAAAATGATGGTTCCTTTTGGTTTCGCTTTAAAACCAACCCTAAAAAATTAAGAACCCCCCTCCCCCCCAAATAGATTGATTCCCTATGGCCCTTCGAGATTCTTTCGAACATTTAGAACCATTGACCCGACCCCACCTGCAGCTGATGCAGCAGCCGCTCTGCATCCACCATGCAGTCCCTTGGCAGCGCCAGCGCCTCAGCCCAACTCTGACATGCGGTCGGCTTACGTGCCTCTCAATTCCTGAGTTGACCATAGATAGCCCAAGTGAGCATGACCTCTGCAACCCGAGAAAGGCAATGCAACCCTTGAACCATTGATTGCGGCTTTCTGCAGAAATCGAAGGCGAGAGAGTAAGCCATGTTCTGCGAACGTGCTCGGGTTAGTTCGTTTGGTACCTCAACGGTTTCTCTTCGCCTTGAACAAATCCGCTAAGATGGCATCCGGGGGCCTTTGACATAGAGGTAAGCCTTCGCACACAAAGTCAAACCTTGGCTCAAATGGGCGGGTCTTTCTTGAGGGAACAAACACCATTGACCCAAATGAGCTTCCATAAGCAATCAAAGCAGTGCCCAATGCATCCTGACAGCCGCCTGCAACTTGCCACCGCAACAAAGCTGCCCGAACGAATCAATCACCATCCTTTCGGAGTCCTGGGAAAATAGGCGGCACATGGCCCTATCGCACTATCGAACTAAACTCACAGTTCTCGATCTTCAAGCAAGCTGACCTGAGGACACCTACGGGTGTCCCTTTTTTGGGGCATGCATTTTGGGGTTGGGGAACCTTTTCGATTCGACGGCGACACCTCTCCGAAGCTTACCGGATCCGCCTGCGTTTCCTCCTGGCCCAACTTCGGCACCAGGAGGGTGGAGACCTGGGGCGGCCGCGTCGGCCGAGACGTGCAAGTGGATTACCCTCTTCACAAAACAGATGTTGAGGGAAGTATGAAATCTGAAACTGGGGCCAAAAAGTGGCTCTTGTTGCAGGAAATTGGCCGCTTGAGCCAAAGCTCACACCTCACATGTGTGTATCATTCTGCCGCACCAACTGGACAGGTGAGCCTTCATTGTAATCTCCCTTTGACATGGGAATTCGGTGAGTAACCCTCTATGTCATCCCCTTCGCAACTGTAGATGAGACCCTTGCTCATCTGAACTTTTGGGACGGAGGGAAAGCACTGTATGAATTCTTGCACCTCATGAAAATGAGGGACTGCGAATGGCAGCCTTTCGCAAAGACAATTGTCCTCGTTTGTCCGCAGATCTGGTTTCGTTCAAGCGTTCGCCGCATGACCCGCTAGCATGTGTGGCTGACAAAGTCATCCTTTCTGCAAGCCAACCTTTGCACATCGTGGGCTTCTTTCAGAACAGGGGTGCACCAACTGTTTGGTTTCAGACACTTCCATGCCCTCCTTCCGGCTCCCGATAAAAGCCCTCCTATCGGATGCACGGAACAAACAAATCAAACATCCAGGTGTAGTTCGTCTTTATTGTCCTTTAAATTGGGTACTGCGTGCTATGTTTCCCTAATCAATAGGCCGTTTCAACCACCAACCCATTCCCCTCCCCAGTCCCTTCCCCATAAAAACAGAGGCTCGCCCTTCCGGCCAAAAAAACCCGGCTGGGTCCCCCCACCGCGTCCCGCGCCAAGTAGTGGAAGCGCTTCTCCGCGCACAGGCGGGGGTCCAGCAGCACGGAGGCCACGAAACGGAAGACCTCCACGGACCGGCCCAGCAGCAGCTGCTCCAGTGCCTCCGCCCTCGGGCCGAGCGTCGAAAAGCATCGAAGCTGCTTGACGGATGAGCGAAGGAAGCGGCGACTGTGGACTGCGGAAAGGGCGGGAACGCGGGAAGGGCTGGAATTCTAATTGAAACGGGGATCGGAGCGACAACGACAACCGCCACCACAATCACCACCACCATCACGACGACTTTGTAACGAAAGCCGCGGCAAAGACGATTGCTATTGCAACAATGTTGACTGCTAACAGTCAGATTCTCGCCCAACTAGTCCTTGCAATGTGACAAACATCCCTGTGAAGTTAATGGGCAACCTAGTCATGCAGTTTGGCATCACTTGACATCACTGGTGCATACAGTACCAGTTGGTGCGAAGGTGACACCTGCTGCGTCACTGCAGCATATGACTGCACGTCAAAGTTCAAAGCCTCCAAAACTTTGACGCGTTCCAGCGCCCACTGGCACAGGTTGCCAGACCCCGCCTGTGGACAAGGACTCGTAGTAGCACGAGGCGCAGCCGGAAATCCGCGGAGGGCTTGTTGGCGATGGCCAAGAGAGACTGCAGCCAACCGTGAAGACCAAAGCGCTCCAGCAACACATCCATGGTGCGCAGCAGGACCAGAAATAGCGCCATGGCGTGGTCGTTGGATGGCCCTTCCTGAGGAATTCAGGACGACTGCGGGGGGGAAGCCATGGAAACAAGGCACAATATGAGTCACGCAACACACGACACATATGTGTATACGTATGTGTGTGTATATATATATATATTATATTGTCAACACCGCCAAAGCCTGACAAGAGGTGTAAGACCAGATTCTGGGAAGAGCTTCTCGTCATGCTCCATCCATTCGCTTTGCCAGGTGCCCTTCTCATCCTCCCGCCGGCCCGCCAGCAATGCTTGCAGCCTATTGCGAGTTCGACAGCTGGAGCCATGGGCGTGTCTTGATTTTCAGATTGGACACCGCCCCAAAATGGTAGGTTTCGTTGTGGCTTCCCCTTAAAAAAAACACCGCTGGAGCCGTGGGCAAAAACTTGTGAGGCCATGCGCTGCCACGGGCTTCCCATCGGGACCCGAAGTACAAAAGCCCCAGTGGGGTTTTTAGACCAGAAAAGGAGAAGGGATCCAAGAAAAGAACCCCGCCCTCCAATGCGACACTTGGCTTTTTTGAGACCCCGCCTCATCGCGGCCCCCTCCTCCCCCGGAGGCAGTGGCACCCCCTCCCCGCTGAAGACATCTGTGGAGCCGGTGACCACAAGGCTCATGACCTGACCGAAACCGCCGGGCTGCTCCTTCCCCTTGCGCCATTGGGATGTCCCCAATGGTTGCAAATTACAAAAAAAGAAGAACAAAAGAAGAAGAAGAAAAAAAGCTCACTGGAGGGGATCCCAAATCTGGGTAAGCCCTGGGGTCAGGCATTTCTGAGGCAACTTTGCCAGCTAGTGCACGGGCATGCCGAAACCATGCAATGCCGGCCGGCAGGCCAGTACTTTGCCACCCTTCTTGCCAGGCAGGTACACTTCAGCCGTGCGGGTAAATGGTGCTGCGTATGTTTAAAAGGTGCTGTTCCAAAAGACGCAGGGATATTTGCAAGCCTACCACTGCTCAGCTCTGCTCCTTCAAATTCTGGCCTTGCTTCGAGAATTGGGCTGTTCTGGCTCGGCGCGCGGCTCATTGGAGCAAAAAAGTAAGCAACCGCATCAATCCCAGCAATTCCCAAGAAGCGGGTTCTACTTAAACCAAACCTAGCAAAGCTATCATTCATGCGTCTCAACCAAGACCCAAACCAAACCAAACCCCAAGCATCCCCAAGCCCACCACAGCTTCCCCAAGCACATCGGCCCTCTGCGCCGGCCTGCGAGGCAGTGCCCCTGGTCGCCGCGGCCACTTTCCGGCGCTGCTTCTCTGGCAGCCTGCTCGATCCGGAGGGTTCCGACCGCAAACCAATGGATCAAGTTGCCTCGCTCAAAAGGGAGTGGTTGCCAAGAGTGGTTGCCAAAAGGGAAACCGAGGGTGTTTTCAAGGGAAGCCCCAAACAAGGTGGCTGTGGTTGTTAAACCCCTGGTGAACATCGAAATAGGTGGTACATGGGTGTTCATCCGCCCCAAAATGGAGGCATAGGTTGTGACCCACGGCCAAATGGATATTGGTTCTTTGCTTCCGAAAAAACGGAGCACCCATACCCCAGCCGTCAGCTTACTCAACCGGCGTCAATGGCGGGGGCATCTCACCGTTTCCAAGATGAGCTCAATGTCACTCAGCTTGATACGAAGTCGTTGCTGGACATAGCGCCGCTCAACTCTTACGCTCTCCTAAACAAATGTGGCACATCGAGAAACCCTTTACCTCAGCTGGAAGTCCTGCTGCCTGAAGTCTGAATGCTTTCTTTTCAGCGTGCTGTCTGAATGCTTTGGATTGAAGACTCCTGGTCTTTCTCCCGGAATCCTACGGCGCTCCACCGGCCGGCCGAGGCGCATGATGGTGAGCTCTTGGCTCGCCTTGGAAGCTGCCGCGCGCCCCAGGGGCCCCAGCGCGCGCTGAGTGCCCTCGCCGCCGAAGCCCACGGTGCCCAGGGTGGCCTGACTGCGAGGCAGTCAGCGTTTCGGAGCCCAAAACGCGTCACTCGCGACAGGTCAAGTGAGCCATATAACCTACGCCACCTACGCCACCCGGAGGTGCTGCTGAAAGCTAAGCGCGCCGGATGCGTCAGAAAAACTTCCCACGTTAGCAAGCGCGCCTGCGTGAAGGCCGGGGTCGCCGCCCACAGATTGGCCCCCAGCAGCGTCGACTCCTCCGCCCTCGCCTGCTCGGCTCGGCGCGCATTGCCGCGCCCGGGCAGCGCGGCCGCCAAATAAGCGAAGGAATAGCCCTGGCGCTGGAAGGAGTTGTAGCTGGTATCTGGGGTCAAAGAGGACAGGTCCGGCTTCTTCACCTCAGTTGGTCTCCCCCGCATGTTTGTTTTAAAGGCCCCCCCCCCCCGAAAATGGCAGTGTTCCTTTCCGCACCAAAACGGCGGGTAACTCCAAAACCACCCCGTACGTCGCTCGCTTCAATCCGGCCTCCCAGGGCTCCAGCATGGTCTCGTCCCACACCACCTTCTCAAACAGCCAGCCCGAGTACATCTCCTGTCGAGATTCTGCCGAGTGCCCACATGCGAAGGACGGAAACCTACCCAGTGCTTGCAGGCAAACTCGCCATAGGTAACCAGAAAAAAACATGATGTAAAACCTAGAGGTAAGGATCCCTGGTTACCTACAATAGTGGTTTGCCTGGAAGCACAGGGCTATGGTTGCAACACACAGGCTTCAGTCGAAACCCTGGCTTCAATCGGAGGCTAGTCTTAGGGGGGCTTGTGCACCCCGAAGTGGGGCGCCTTTGGGGGAAACCCTGAAGGAACAATCCCAGCGGGCGCTTGAAAAAGATACCCTCCCCCAAGAAAAAGAGGATCGATGCATGGCAGAATCTTCTTGTGGTTAAGCATAGGGGATGACTAAACCAAACCCGTGGAAGCGTGACATGTACTTTCACCCAGAGCCATAGCCAAGAAGCCGCTGCTGCCTCATAGAAACTATTCAAATTAAAATATTAAGGACCATGAAGGGCCATATCTTTTCCATGCCTCCTCTGGCTCTGAATCAATATTGGAACATTCTGTTTCAGGTTGGTTTCACAGGACACCCAAAAGGACAATCATTTTGGAGGTTCCCCCCCCTTCGGCACATACCCAGTCCCCATAAAAACCATACAAAAGCCAACGACCAAAACAGCGTCGTTTTTCTTGCTGGTGCTCAGCAGGGCATGAGGAAATGACCCCTGTAAACCATCCAACTGGTGGCTTCCTTTACAGCCTGACAGCCCACCAGCAACAGCCCAACAACCCAAACAGCCAGCCCAACAGTCCAACAGAACAGCCCAACAGCCCAAAGGGAATTACATTCCCTACCTTCCCTGTAAACCATCCAACTAGTTTCCTTTAAGATGATCCCTTCATTCCCACATCTCCTACCTCTCGCACCCGACACGTCGATTTTCACCCGTGCTCGCTCGCGTGTCCTGCTTGGTCTGCGTGGCGCAGACCACCGCCGACAGCGCCGCATAGATCCGCAGCTGGCAGCGCCGCAAGGTGCCCAGGTCCACACGCTCCCAGCCAGTGGGCTTCCGCAAGGCGCGCTTGGCCTATGTCACAAGTCTATCTGTCTATCTATCTATCTATCTAACAATCTATCTACCTACCCACCTACCCCCTATCTCCCTATCTCTCTATCTCACTAACTACCTGCGTACCTATCTGTATATATATATATATGTATACATATATATATATATCTTTCTGTCACCTACCTACCTGTCTACCTACCTACCGGCCTGCCTTCCTATCAATATATCTAGAAAATAGATCTATCCATCTATTTATCCATCTATCCATCCTATCTGTCTACATGTATGTATGTATGTATGTATGTATGTATGTATGTATGTATGTATGTATGTATGTATGTATGTATGTATGTATGTGCCTGTGTGTGTGAATGTGTGTGTGCATGTACGCATGTGTGCATGTGTGCATGAACGCACGCACACATGTATGCACGTATGCAGTTATGCAACTATGCACGTATGGATCTATGGCTATATGGATGTCTGGATGTAGGCAGGTATGTAGGTACGAGTGAATCCATGTTTCCAGGCAAGTAGGCGTGTAGGTATGTAGGTCTGTACTGTACTGTACTGTACTGTGCTGTGCTGTGCTGTGCTGTGCTGTACTGTACTGTACTGTACTGTACTGTACTGTACTGTACTGTACTGTACTGTACTGTGCTGTGCTGTGCTGTGCTGTGCTGTGCTGTGCTGTGCTGTGCTGTGCTGTGCTGTGCTGTGCTGTGCTGTGCTGTGCTGTGCTGTGCTGTGCTGTGCTGTGCTGTGCTGTGCTGTGCTGCTGTGCTGTGCTGTGCTGTGCTGTGCTGTGCTGTGCTGTGCTGTGCTGTGCTGTGCTGTGCTGTGCTGCGCTGCGCTGTGCTGTGCTGTGCTGTGCTGTGCTGTGCTGTGCTGTGCTGTGCTGTAGTGTAGTGTAGTGTAGTGTAGTGTAGTGTAGTGTAGTGTAGTGTAGTGTAGTGTAGTGTTGCGTGCGTGCGTGCGTGCGTGGGTGGGTGTGTGTGTGGTGTGTGGGTGTGTGGGTGTGGGGTGTGTGTGGGTGTGTGGGTGTGGGTGTGTGGTGTGCGTGGGTGTGGGTGTGGTGTGTGTGGTGTGGGTGTGGGTGTGGTGTGGGTGTGGGTGTGGGTGCGGGTGCGGTGCGGGTGCGGGTGCGGGTGGGTGGGTGCGGTGCGGGTGCGGGTGCGGGTGTGGGTGTGGGTGTGGGTGTGGGTGTGGGTGTGGGTGTGGGTGGGTGGGTGGTGGGTGGGTGGGTGGGTGGGTGGGTGGGTGTGCGTCTGTGTGCGTCTGTGTGCGTCTGTGTGCGTCTGTGTGCGTCTGTGTGCGTCTGTGTGCGTCTGTGTGCGTCTGTGTGCGTCTGTGTGCGTCTGTGTGCGTCTGTGTGCATCTGTGTGCGTCTGTGTGCGTCTGTGTGCGTCTGTGTGCGTCTGTACGTCTGTCTGTATGTCTGTCTGTATGTCTGTCTGTATGTCTGTCTGTATGTCTGTCTGTATGTCTGTATGTCTGTCTGTATGTCTGTCTGTATCTTTGTATGTATGTATGTGCGCATGTGTGCGTATATGTGTCTGCGTGGTTGTCTGTCTCTGTGTCTGTATGTCTGCCTGTCTGTCTGTCTGCAATTCTGTCTGTCTGTCTCTCTGTCTGTGCGCCTGTACGTCTGTACGTCTATGTCTGTGTGGCTGTATGTCTGTATGTCTGTATGTCTGTATGTATGTGTATGTGTGTATATGTATGCGTGTGTGTGTGCGTGTTATGTTATGTTATGTTAGGTTAGGTTTTGTTACGTATGCATGTGTGTATGTATGCATCTTGTGGTATGCAATATATATATACATGCTAAACGTGTGCTATACATATATATATATATATGTGCTTGTAAAATGGATGTACTCGCATCTATTTGCATGAAGACATACATACATTTACATATGATATAAGTATCTGTGAATCTCTGTGCACCTACGGTATGCGTGTGAACATGTGCTACACAGATACAAATTGTGGCTGCTGGCTGGTCAATTGGACAATAACAAGTATGTTGGTCCCGCGGGTATGTGAAATCCAGAAAGCAGAAAGTGCCTTGACAAGCGGCAATGAGGATGATATCCCTGGAGGGGCTGCTGCCCAAGGCAGGCACGATCTGCTCCTTTAGCACTTCCCCGGAGGTGCGCACAAACAGAATCTCGATCATACCGTAGATGCACGCCATCTCCTGCACCTGTCAGCCAGCTTTCGGCACAACTAATTCGCATGCGTTCTCACGGAGTAGTCATACGGCATCCAGGTTTCCATTTGTTGACCATGACAAGGTAGACTTGAACCCAAAACTACCCATTTAGCCTTTTGGCGGTGTTTTCCAATTTTACCTATCACCTACCTGCGCCTCTCCCTCCAAGTGCCTTGAGGTTCAACGCTTGCACATCCCTCATCCGAAGATTGGCGAAGCTGACGTCGGGATCGGCCCGCTGCAGCAGGAGCGGCCAAAAGTCCACCCAGCAGTCCTCACCAAAGGTCCCCGGTCTGTGTGTGGGTTGGTCTCAAACTCGGGGGCGTCCCTTTTCCCTGCAACCCTGAAAGGGGCGATGTTGAAATGAGTTCCAAGATAAATTTGGGGCGTCCGAACCTTCCTTCCAGCCTTTGGCTTTCTAAAACTGCACGCGAACAAGGCCTGTACGATTCAAAGGAGATCTGGTCTTTGCGGGCGCCTACAGCTACCTTTTAGAGCAGTAGGTCCGCCAAAACCCGGAAACGGCCAAAACAAGCTGCCCAGCACGAATGGACACGAACTGGGTTCCCTCGTCCACCACTTCATAGTGAAGGCATCTGGCTGCCCCACCCAAGTTCGCCCCCCAAAGCCCGGAAGCGGTCAACTCCCGCTTTAGATCAGGATCTTCCCAAACCCCTTCACAGCACGGGAGACCTGGGGCAAAAAGAAGACTAGCACCGGCAAACTCACCTCAAAATGAGTCAAGACAAAGATGCGCTGATGGCGCAGCGCCACGGCCCAGATGGGATCAGGGGTGACTCAGACATTGATTCTCGACTCCGAGTGTAATTATATTCAGTTTGGCTCGAGATCATTGAGCCTGCAAGGCTAAGCGTTGGTTCGTTTGTCAGTTTTGAGTTGGCCGTTCCATTTGGATTCAATCATCTCAGACAGACTGAGAGTGGCAGGACCCGGCGCGAAAAAACTCGCCCGCCTCTCTCAGCCATAGACACATCCAGCTGCCTCCAGCCCCACAGTTCCTGGCTTCACCTGCCAGCCCCAGTAGCCGGCCGCGCTGAACGCCAGTGCCGCACCCGGATTCTAAAGGCCAAGCCCAGCCCTACTAGCCGCCAGACAGCAGAGCTTCGCCTAGCCAGCGCTTCCACGCGCCTGGCCTTGGATGTGCGCGGGCTTCAGCCGCTTGCCCTTGTTTTTTTTGACCATGGATGTAGCTACGGCTGTGGCTGTCCTCGAGTGCCAAGCGCATACTTTCACGCAGCTGATACTTCACGCGTGGCCAGGCATGAAAGTTTCTTGCCAGCTGCCCAGCTTCCCCACCCTAAATCAAACAGCTGGCCGAGGCAGGCGTCAGGCGTTTTGAATTACAAGCGACATCGGTACAAGGCTCCAGTGACAGTGAGCGACTCCTGGGATGTCTCCAAGCCCGAGTCACAATCAAAACCTGGTGTTAAAGAAGCCTACCCAAAACCTTGCAATGAGATCGGCTCCACCCGGCAAACCCGGATTTTGATTGTTGCTCGCCTGCCCCGGCAAAACAAAATGAAACTACGAAGCCTAGCCAATGGGAGATGAGGAACACGGCTCGTGTTGGGACCTGTTTCATGTTGGCATCTGCTTCTTGCATTCAGAATTCAAGAAAAGGCTGTAACTAATTTGGCCCGAGCTGCCAATCATAGCACAAGGGACAACCATTGTGGGATCAATGCACGTTTCCCCTCAACTGCTCAGATTTCGCCCGTGGGGGGGCCACCCCAATTGGCACACCTCCGCACTGCCAAACCCATCCGACCCAGCGCGCGCCAGACCCGAGCTCTGGGACCCCTCTGGCCTTGCAGTTCGTAGAGGCCGCGAGCTCCCACAGCAGCGGCAGCGCCAGCTTCTCCATCACCGCGAAGCGGGTGTTGTCTGAGAGCCTGTCGTCCAAGGTCTCGTCCAAAAACACGTGGAGCAGGGCGCCGAAGGTTGCCAGCGCCTAAAAAACGCGAAAGACGTTCCCCCCATGCAGCCTGTTTCAGGCTCTCGGTTGATTCCGATTCATACAGATTTACTCGTCTTTCTGCGCAGAGTTTGACTCTCCCACGTGCGAACCGCCAAAAAACTCAGGAACGTTGTTTATGCAAACCAAAACCAACTGCAGTGCAAATGAATTCAATTCAGGTGTCTATAAAAAGATTGGGCAATTAGTCACTTGATCGCCAAGACGTATCGTCTACAACGTCTGGCTGTGTTCTTTGATTGCCCAAACAGACACATTTGGACTAGCCCCAATGGAAGTGTGTTGTTCCACTTGTCCAGGTCGTTGACTGTTTCGACTACAGGTCAGCATTGCTGGGATACGGCCCTCGACACCAACGCATGCTCCTCTATCATTAACTGGGAAATTCCTTATGCAACGCTCTCAGGACTTTGCCCAACATTACGCACATTTCTCGACTTATTGTGATATGTAATACGCACATTGACTTGACTCAATAAATCTTTACGCATTGTCAAACAAATATTGAATAGCTCAATACACACCTTCAACAATTGTTTAACATTCTACAATGCGCTCTGGCGAAGCCCGCTTTTCTGCCATTGCCCGCCGGGCCATGCCTGCGTCTTCGGCCGGTCTGCGCCCAGCACATGCCGCACAAAGCGCTTCGCAAACTCCCGGAGCCGCATGGACTGCCAAGGCACTTTCACGTTGCTTGAGTTGTTGCTCTTTTTGTTGGTTGGTTGCTTGCTTGGCTTGCTCTTTGGTGGATTGCTTGTTTGTTTGGTTGTTTGCTCGCTTGTCTTTGGATCGTTCGTTACCTTTTCCGGGGGACACCAACACGAAACCAACCATTTTCCGCAATCCCTTCAAACACTTTTGAGACATACCTATATGGGTGTGTCTACCCCTCAAAAATAGTGGTTGTCCTATTGGAGGCCCCTTAAACCCCACCAAGCCAACGAAAAAACACCCCAAAGACATGGCCATCCCCATCGCTGACCGCGAAGGCGCCTCCCTATGGTCCTGGACGCGCAGCGTGCTGTGCAAGGCAGGCAAGAGCCGCATGGAAGGCGCGCTCCTCTCCAGCGCGTGGAAGAGACCTGCGTCGCGAGCCATGGCAGCCATGTCTGTCGCTCCCATGGCTTCGGTTTCCTCTGTCCATTCAACACCAAAAGGGCGGTCCCTCCAAAAAAGACAAGCCCAACATTCTCCATTCAAGTGCACCATAGCTGTGGGGGGTTACGAAAACCATTTCGCACTGCGCCACCCGTTCAGAAACCCTGGAATGATATGATCCCCCCTGCAAACACCAACAAACAATGGTTTTCGCCCCGGAACCCAAATTTGTGTGGCGCGAATCGTTCGAAGTGGCCGTGCGCAGCATTCCATGAGGCTTGCATCAACATGAAATCCGCCTAGCTGATTGGAACAAATCATGCTGCAAGTAAAGGAATCACGCATTTTCGGAGTCCATTGATCATTGTGTAGGTCATGGTCACTCAAATGTCACTGAAATACCATCCGCATCTTCGATCCAAATGCCAAGAAAAAACAAAAGAGGAAGGATTTTCATCTTTTGGTCTCCCTTCCATCTCACGCCTTCCAGCAGCACCAAGTAGGTGGAGTACTCGTCCGCGGAGCGCTGGTACTCTCGGGAGTTCAGCGGGAAGTAGGTGGTCACCATGTCCCGCACCGCCGCTTCCGCCGCCGAGGCGCCGGGAAGGCGCTCCCCCCCCGCCAGCGAGCGGACCTGTACAGACGTGGCGAGATGGCTGTACGGTCACCCTGTTCACCTTTCCGGCCTAAGGTACTGGCGGTCTCTGACTATTGGGCACAATCCCACATTAAGTTGGTGCCGAAACACTGGTTGAGCAACGATATATCAAAATTTACCTGCCCGAATTGTGGGATGCCAGCCCGGCGGAATTTTGACCCGTGGCCGGGTGCGTCGTTGCTGTTGTCCATGCGGCACCAGCCTCGGCCTTCAGCAGCAGCGGTGGGATCGCTTCCAGGAAGAGCCCCTGGCGAGCAGCGCGGCATGACACCATGCTCCGAAAGACCAAGATCACGGATACGCGAGCAGTGCTTCATTATACCAAAGCTTCGGGCAAAGCTTGAGTCTTTGAATGGCCCAATTCGCATAGCTCCAGTGCCCCACATGCAGTCCTGGGCATCCTCTGTTCACCGTGCCAAACCCGCAGAAACGCACCCATTGTGTGGAACTGAGCTCGGGCGCAAGAGCGCCTTGGTCCGGGGCGGCGCCTCTTCGCTACCTGGACACGGTGCATCCATTTCCCAACGCGCCCTTACCATAGGTGTCCTTTTTGGAAAAATCGATGGCCCTGGTGGTTGATTGAACCACCAGGTGACCAGGAATCGCCCTCTACTTTTCAACCAAGTCAACCAAAAAGGACACCTATGGTCCTTCCAAGTTGCTGCCCGCGGATGTTGGGCGACATTACAGTGTGGGCGCGCGCGCACGCGGACCCAGCAAAACCGTGACAATGTGTTTGGCTGGGCTCGTGGTGCGGCTTGTTGCTGGAGGCGGTTTGGAAAGGCTATTTTTGCATGGGGGGCTTACTCATCTTGTGTCAGCGCGGGAATCTTGGGTCGCCGGGCAGAAAGAAACAAAGAGAAAACAGACAAATCCAATTCCAGCCAATTAAAACAACACACACACACACACACACTGACTGCCAAGTCGTGTGTTGATTCAAATAAACAGATCCCCCCCAGAGCAAACACCGGTAGCAGGCTGAGGCGCCCGACTGAGTACTGCGCGAAGCACGTCTGAGAGGAAGTTGCACATCCTGATAGGCGAGCCGTCCAGCTCCAATAATGAGAATGGACCCTTAGGGGTCACCCAGGCCATCATGGATATCGTGGTCGGACGTGGAATGAATGGGTTGGAGAATAAAAAAGCGGCTGGTGGGTCTAGCCTAGCACTTAAAGGAAGAAAGGAAGAGGGACCAGACATGCAGTTTTGAGCCTGTGCTCTTCAATTCCATCCAATTCGTTCGCAATCCTTTGGTGTCAATGAGCCAAGGCATCAAAGAAAAGCAGCAAAGCAGGATGTGACGTCACTCCCAAAGAGTTTCCTTGCAGACACTGCCATGACACTGCCAGCCACAAATCAAGCAACTGAGGGGGGGTGCATGTTGTAGGTCAAGACGGGAGTCCTGAAATGGATCCAAATCGGAGCCCTGCAAAACCCTTTCGCGTCGTTGGCACAGGTCCGCATACGGCCCACAGAGTGGGGCCCCGGCTCCGTCGCGGACTGCAACATGGTCAGCACAGCGTCCACCTGGAAGCCGGTTGAACACAAAAAACACAACGGGCTGGGTGTGTCTAGTCCGGAACAAGTGTGCCAAGGAGAGAAATTACAATTCTAGCCACCAAAACATCTAAAAACATCTACAAGAAAGTAGTGTACACTTTCCAGACCGCACCAAAAAAACCTCGCAGACATGGGCCCTGGCTTTGGGCTTTGGGGGATACGACTTGAATCTCTCTGGGGCAGCAGCGGCGCAGCAACTGTGAAGGAGCAGAGCAAGCTGGTAGAGACCTGCGGAGTCGCCGGGAAGCACAAGGCCCTGCCATATGGGGTGTGGGTCAAAACCAATGGTACCATTTTGGGGTAGGTGCACCACCATTTTAGTTTATAGTGGGGATTGGGGTGTTCACTGGATTTGGTGCGGGATTTGACCCACAGCCATATGGTTATGAGAAAACCCCTGTGCTGTACACCAGCCCCACTGAATCGGGGCGCCTCAAGCGTTGTGTTGCGTTGCCACAAAATGCGCTGCAAATCAGTGGGTGTCCCCAAACAGCGAAGCATTGGGGTTCTAACTTGAGGTATAAAGAATGGGAAAGTGTGACGCCAGTTGTGGGGTCCTGTTTTGTCTTCCTGTCTCCCAGTCTCTCCGGTCAGATGCCAGATGCTGTGGCGCTGGCTCCGGGGTCGTGTCTCCCGCTTGTCTCCCTGTCTCAGGGGTCGTGTCTCCCGCTTGTCTCAGATGCTGTGATGCTGGCTCCGGCATCGTGTCTCCCGCTGTGTCTCCCAGTCTCCGCGGTCAGATGCTAGACGCTGTGACTCCGCAGCGTCACAGCGTCTGTCATCTGACCGCGGAGACTGGGAGACACAGTGAGACAAGTTTCTCTCCAGCTGGCCCCGCTTGATGCTGTGACGTGTCTCCCACTTGTCTCCCTGTGTCTCCCAGTCTCCGCGGTCAGATGCCAGACGCTGTGACGCTTGTTCTGGGGTCGTGTCTCCCGCTTGCCTCCCTGTGTCTCCGGATGGCTGGCTCCGGGGTCGTGTCTCCCGCTTGTCTTCCGTCTCCCAGTCTCCGCGGTCAGATGCCAGATGCTGTGACGCTGGCTCCGGGGTCGTGTCTCCCGCTTGTCTCCCAGTGTCTCCGCGGTGATGCCGGCTCTCTCGGCTCCGGGGTCGTGTCTCCCAGTCTCTGTGGTCAGATGCCAGTGTCAGTCTCTGCGGTCAGATGCCAGACGCTGCAAGGCTGGCTCCGGGTCGTGTCTCCCGGTTCTCCCTGTGTCTGGATGCCAGACGCTGTGACGCTGGCTCTCCCAGTTTCTTCTTGCCCAGTTTCGAGGCTGACCTTGCTTGGCATCCAGTAACCGGCGTTCGGCTCCCTTCGGCTCCCTTCGGCTCACGTGGCAGCAGCTCGCAAGCGCAATTGAGAAGCATCAAGCTAGAAACATAGATCGACAAGTCAGCAGGAGCCACTTGCAACAATGTTTCGCAACGCAAAAGGGCATGTCGCAGATTTTGCGGTTAGCCTGTGTGCAAAGCATGTGCCTCCCTCTTGGTCAAGCGCAGGCTTGCATCCTTGTGGAGCATCGTGCTAGAAGCAAGCAATGTCGAGCTTTAAATACGTCTTTTTTTCTCGATAAGCAAACAAATCTTGACATCCGGCTGATTGCTTTGCTCAGGAAACTGAGCTGCTTTTTAAAAGCCAGCGCCGCACTTCTTGGTCAAGTGTAGGTTTGCATCCTTGTGGCGCACCAGCAGGGCCCTGTCGAGCATTTGATATGTCTATGTTTCTCGATAAAAAAGCAAATATATAGTGACATCCGGCTGATTGCTTTTTGGAAGCCAGTGCCGCGCTTCTTGGTCAAGCGCAGGTTTGCATCCTTGTGGCAAATCAGCAGAGCCCTGTTGAGCCTTAAATATGTAGACTGGTTTTGATAGACAAATACGGCTGATACTGAGCTGCTTTTTGGAAGCCAGTGCCGCACTTCTTGGTCAAGCGCAGGTTTGCATCCTTGTGGCGCATCAGCTGAACAAATACCGTGACATCCGGCTGACACTGAGCTGCCTTCTTCTTGGTCAAGTGCAGGTTTGCATCCTTGCGGCGCATCAGCAGAGCCTTGTCGAGCCTTACATGTGTCCATTTTGTTCTCGATAAACAGATATACATCCGCCTGATTGCTTTGCTCAGGATTCTGCGCCGCTTTTTGGAAGCCAGCGCCGCACTTCTTGGCCAAGTGCAAGTTTGCATCCTTGTGTGGCGCATCAAGAGAGCCCCGCCAAGCCTTAAATATGTACTGTTGTTCTCGATAAACAAAAACCGTGATATCTGCCTGCTTGCTTTGCTCAGGCTTTTTGGAAGCCAGCGCCGCACTTCTTGGTCAAGTGCAGGTTTGCATCCTTCTGGCGCATCAGCAGAGGCCTCAAATATGATATGTACTTTTGTTCTCGATAAACAAAAACCGTGACATCCGCCTGATTGCTTTGCTCAGGAAACTGAGTTGCTTGCTTTGCTCAGGCTTTTTGGAAGCCAGTGCCGCACTTCTTGGTCAAGTGCAGGTTTGCATCCTTCTGGCGCATCAGCAGAGGCCTCAAATATGTACTTCTGTTCTCGATAAAAAAACCGTGACATCCGCCTGATTGCTTTGCTCAGGAAACTGAGCTGCCTTTTGGGGGCTTGCTTGCTTTGCTCAGGCTTTTTGGAAGCCAGTGCCGCACTTCTTGGTCAAGTGCAG
>CAUJNA010000443.1:123306-155806 GCA_963377175.1 Effrenium voratum | reverse complement strand
GGCCCTTTGCGTCCTCTTCGGTCCTCGTCCAAATGGGCTCCACCCCCTTCCCGGACACGAAAAACGGCACAACCGCAATCTTCCGAGCAACGAATGTAAATAAAACCGTTCAAGGTTGTGTTGTGCTTTTGCGGTTCAAAAAGCAAGGGCGCAGTTTGAATTTAGAGTGGCAATTCAAAAATAAATAAATTAGTAAAAAGTAAGAATGCATTTAGAAGTTGGTATTGGGTTGGTGCAAGGAGCTTGGGTCCTGGACAAATTCTAATTACCCCCCAATAAGGCAGGGGCTGGTCTGGGCGAAAATATCGCAAGTTCAGTATTCGTTTTTAATTGGCCTATTCTAAAAGTAGTATTGGGGACCCGGCGGTCTGAGGAAAATAGTATTTATTCATAGGGTGCGTTTATTACAGGGGGAACGGATTAAGCGAAGTTTGGTCACCAGCCCCTTGCTGACGCAATGGTATTTACTTAGTCATCCATGTATCTATTCCTTTCTTTCTCTATTCGTCCATCGTGCTGGTCTACTCATCTGTGCAATGCATTCATGTGCATGTAGAAAGAGAGAGAGAGAGAGAGAAAGACAGACAGACAGACAAACAGACAGACGGACGGACGGACGGACAGACAGACAGAGAGACAGAGAGACAGAGAGGCAGAGAGACAGAGAGACAGACAGACAGACAGACAAACGGACGGACGGACAGACAGACAGACAGAGAGAGAGAGAGAGGGATCCACTAAGCATCTACCATTGATCCATTTGACCTGGAGCATATGATTCGGAGGAAATTCTCAGACTGGTGAGAAATTCCATTGTTTGGACGTGCCAAAAGGGTGACCACTCCTTTTTTGGGTCAAGGAGTGACCTGATCCGCTTAGAACCGAAGAGTTTCCAAGAAATGTTCGGCCGATGCAAAACCCAAGCCACCGGCCCCACCGGCCCCACCGGCCCCACGGACTGACGCTCCTGGCCCACCAGCTGGAAAGCCTGCATGGAGCTCATGGCGTCCTCTGGCCGCTGAGATTCCCCACAGGCTAGGGATACAAAGTCTGTAATTGTTGTGGGTGTTGGTGGAGCTTTAAAGGAAAACCAGAGGAAAACCACCACTGTTTCTTGTTGGGGGGTCCCCTGAAAACACACCAACAAAAATGTCTTCGCGTCCCGCCTGGGCGTCGTTGTGGTTCTTGAAGGTGATCCAGCACTCACCGGAGCCCATTTGGAAGTCCTCAAACTCCCCGAAGGGCTTGAAGATGCTGCGCAGGTCCTCGTCCCGCACCACCGGCCGGAGATTCTTCACGTGGAGCTTCCTCATGTTCTGGTTGTCTGAGGGCGCCTTGGTCAAGCCACTCAGCACCTGCGGAAAGCGAGCAAACTTGAGCTCAAGAGAAATGGCTGCATGAGTGCGTAAGGCATGCTTTTCAAACATGGACACCTGTGCAGAAGGAATCTCACAGCTGCCCGCCAAACATCAGACACCACAACGCACGACCTTCTACAAATGAGAAGTCATGTGTTCAAAACTATGTCGATATGCCGCACGACATAAACACCGCCCTTTTGGGCTCTCATGCTTGAAGCTGGCCTTCCGCTCCTCAAAAAGATCATGGCATGAGATACTTATGTCTGAACATGAGTGGCCACTCCGCTTGAAGTGATATTGGCTTTATAAGCGAAGTACCTGCAGTATGTCAAGTAGAAACGTGAGGACGAGGAAAGGCGCTGGGAAGGGGCCTTCAGATTTCATGCGGCCTTCATGGCCGTCAGCAGATGGGTTGTGCCTTTACCACATGAAGGGATTTCAGGAAGCTACTTTGACCCAACTGGTTCGACCGATTTGCGTTCCAGGGGGGCACTGTGTCTGCCCGGTAGCCACCCGTGAGCCGTGAGGGATTGCATCATTGTCTCGAACATGCCTGACAAACCTCTGCTGGCACTGATGTGAGGTCCGAGTGGGTGGTGAAGCTCGAGATTGGGTAAAGGCAAGCAAGTTTGTGTGATTTC
This sequence comes from Effrenium voratum, assembly GCA_963377175.1. Lineage (NCBI taxonomy): Eukaryota > Dinophyceae > Suessiales > Symbiodiniaceae > Effrenium > Effrenium voratum. The sequence goes on along the minus strand of CAUJNA010000443.1, from coordinate 153,804 downwards.
TCCAGAAGCTATTGTTGGAAGTGTTGTGGGGGGCACCAAGGCCAACGCGGAATAGTACTCTGTGATTGAGATGGTGCAGGAACGTTCTCCAAAAATTGGATTTTCTCACACATCAGTCTATCAGAGATGTGATCCACTGATGTGTAGCAGCCCTCTAGAAGGTGTCAGCCCCCTGTCGTTCCTCGGCTCCCAGTTGCTGCGAGATTTTGCCAGAGGCTTATGTGAATGCCACAAATCATTAATTCCCATAAGAAACGGATACTATTGTCCGTTGCTCATGCCAAAACCAGAGGAAACCCTCTCTGGCAGGATGGGACTTGTTGCAGACAAATGTGAAAATGGATTTGTGTCGCGATGTGGGGGTTGATCACAAGGTCCTTTTCATGGGAAACCACCAAAAAGATGACTTTCACCACCAAATGGGAAAAGTTACCCATGGGTTATTTTGGGGCCCTAAATGGAATATTGAGCAGCCCCCCATGTTTCTTGTCAGAAACAAAAAAGCCCTACATGGAATATGGACCGATCATTTTCCAGGTTTCTTGTCGGCAAAAAAAAACACGCACACATTTTTCCGCGCCTGCTGGGTGAACTGCTGCCTGGTCAGCGTGCGCTTGGGCCCGGGGTCCTTCTTCGGAATCTGCGCGTCCGCGCGCTTCGCCTGCACCACCTTGGGAACTCAGTCGGCGGCTTCGGGCTTCGTTGGCTCGAAAGGGCGTGGCTTGGTTTGGACACCACGCGTTTGTTGGTTGGCTCAGAGTTTCAACAAAACGATCGGCTGTTGTTTGTTGGTTGCTTGTTGGCTGTTCGCTTGTTTGTTGTTCTTTTGTACAAGATCGGCTTTACTGCAAAACAACCTCCCGTCAGTGGTGATCATGCTTACCCCATTGCAAGCCTGAAGATGGATGGAGCCCCTCCTCAAGAAAGGGTAGCCAGTCACTCAGTTTTCAACTGTGGCCAGCAAGGGGGAGCAATGATTACGAAACATGTAAGACCTTCTTGGAAACAAACGAATACACGTGGCAGGAAATGCCTGCACCACAACAACAGCACCAAAGATCATCTAAGGTCGCTTACCTCTGGGAAATCCGAGTCCTCCCAACCATGTACCATATAGTAGCCATCGTTTGATGTCGCAAACCAACCGACCCACCGACCAACAACTCGCCTGGCCCAGGATCTCATTGAAAGGCGGCGGCAGTGCGCAGGCCCGCGACACCGGTTCCTGCCCACAAAACTGTCGTGTGGACCAAGTGGCGGGGAGTCGGTCCATTTGGTCACCCAAAAATGGTCCATTTCTCAAAATAACGTACACTCAACAGCGGATTCTAAGAGGGGGGACACACTCAATCGGGGATTCTGGGGGACACGATTTACATGGGCTGTCTACCCACCAACCAGCTTTGAGCGTGTCACCATGAAAGTGAACGGCTGCCATCGATGGGCCGATTGCCGGGGAGGCTTGAGAAGGCGCTACTGTTTTAACCAAACAAAGCCAAGTGCATCACCATCGTGTGGATTGAAGAGGCTGATCAAGCCCTTTTGAGCCCAGGATTGAAACACCTCACTCCTGTGATTTTCCTGGCGCCAAGTTGTGGGGTACGGTATACGTGGCATGCCCCGCAGAGCATCATCCACCTGTCCCGGGTGCCTCAGCAATGTCATCCCTTCCTAAATTGTAAACCCGCAAACCAACGAATTTCAACAGAAAGCGTATCTCACTTTGGGCCGTGCGGCGTTGCTGGTGCGGACGCGGTGAGCGACTCGCAATAGCGTGGTTCATTGTGTTGCGGATATGTTCGACTTTCATGTAGCTTTTCATTTGTGACGCGGTGACCGAGCTTCAGTGTGTGCCTTTTAGCCAAGCACTGCTCTTGCTCAATGCAAGGATTAACTTCGGTGGGCAATTGCCTAGCTGCATCCATCTGCTCTCATGTTTGGCCAGCCTAGCTGCCGCCTCCTGTTCATACCACCTTGGCCAATTTAGGTTGAAGCCAATGACCCCCACCTTGGTGAAGTTATTGCAACCACTTCACAATAGTGAATGTAAGATATCAAGTTCTGACCGATGGCACGAGATAAACATCTCTGCAGACACGCCGTGGCTCCTCTTGGGAGAACTCGATGATCGCCACCCCCGTCGGCCTCTGCTCGAGGCACATGGATCAATTCGCGGTTTTCGAAGCGGAATGGCCCTCATGCGAATCGGTTGTCTTCGTTGCCATCGGCCCGAAAGTGTAGAATCAATCACATGTGCCTCATAGTAGTGGCCTTCTTGGACCACAAACCATGCCCAGCCAGTCTCAACAGAGTGCGGAATCGAGCGGGGCAAGCCGCAACTTTGCAGTCCAGGGGCTCGCTCTTCTTGTTGTAAATCATCTGCAGGTCTTCAATCAGACCGCACTTGCTAAAGTGCTTGAAGAGGATTTTCTCGTCCGCGCCGAAGGGAATGGCGGTGACCACTATTGTCCTCTCCACCATGCCCACCTGTCCAAAACTTGGAAACGCCAAAAACACCCGGGTATCATATGTGTCCCCCCAAAATGGGCGGTTTCCTTTGGCTCCCTTTAAACCAACCCCACAAGGAGCACCCTCTGAAAAAACACGCCTACATATCTCAAGGGAGGGCCAAAGGACAAGAAGAAAAACCTGCAGCTCGGGTCCCCCCATACCCTCGCCTTGTCGGTGAATCCCCCTGTCTGCGGCAACACGCGGCCGCCCATGCGCAGGGACCCGCGCCGAGGAGGGGATCGGGACCGCTCGGAGCTCGAGGTGTCGGCATTGCGCTTCTCCCTCCGCTTCCGCTTCTGCTGGCGCCGCTTGACCTCAAACTTTAGGCGCTGGTGAGGTTGCAAACAGGCTACATTTGCCAAATATCCAGCTAACTTTAGGCCTTTCGCATGTTTCATGAAAACATGGTTTCCCCACCTGCCGTTCTCTCCGCGAGAAAGAGGAACAACTGGCAATTTGCGGCTGCTCTTTTCGAGGGGACAAGAAATAAAAAAGGAAAAACCATGCCACTCGAGCGGGGCACGGTCTTCGCACTGCGGGCGAAGAGCCGGTCCAGCTCGAAGAACGAGATGTCTGTGAGATCAAAGAGACTGCCCGTCATCGCCCTATCTCGCCTAAGCCTAAGCCATTCATCTCTATCCCTACTGCCTGAGCAGAATGGAAATGCCACGATGGCATCACGCGCGTCCTGTCGAGCTCAAGGCAAAACCGTTCGAGCAAATTTGGGGGTTGACATATCACTGCGTGGCTCGGGAAACAAGCCAAAGTGGCGCCAAAACGGGCCGTTTTCCTGTTAGCACTCCTATAAACTCCAGAATGAAGTGCAAAGGGTCCCCAATTTCGCACACGCCCAGGAATGAACCTCCCAACCAGACTGCAACACGATATGCTGTGAGCGCGTCTCGCTATGAGCTTAGGACCGAGCGCCTCAAACTGGGCACGTTGCTAGATACACATGGACGCAGCAAGCGAGGGGCCTTTGATATCCTTGACGTACCAACGACCCCGTCACCCTCATTGACATGTTTCTTTGACACACCTTCACCAAATCGAAGCCATCCAAGCATATACCAATCCGAAAGTATGGTCCTATCTCAAAGTAGGGGAACGCTTGTTGCATAGTTTAAACAAAATAAGAGGTGCTGAACCCTCTTGGACTGTACAGATTCTCCAAAGTTGACCTTTGGGTTCCATAGCAGCCGTGTCCAAACCTCGCCAACCCAACTGAAAGAAACGAAACTCTTGGTTGAGGTGGCAAAATAATTGCCAGCTTGGCCATCATTTTATGGTTTTAGCGAGGTGTCGCAAATTGTGGACCCTTCCAGTTTTGCCAAGCGCTCGTCTCCCAGTGATGCAGTGCCAGCCTTTCTGATCCGTCTCATTCTCCTCCTCTCCTGCAAATGGAACGGTCGAAAGAGCACTGCTATTCCATGCCTCATCAAATACTGCAAGTAATCGCACTTGCGGTCGGATCAAGATTTCTCGCTGCGTGTGGCTTTCTTATGCCTCTGTTACTTGCAGCTCTTGCACGAAATCTGCAAGCCATTGAGCGAAGAGCAAAGCAGTAACGAACTGCACATGGGGAAAGCAGATTCAGCCAAGCTCGAGAACCGGCCTTCCACTCGATCGTCAGCCACCAGGCTGGCAAAGGCACAGAGCCACGAGAGCAGGAGCCTGAAGGTGCACCGGTTGCGAGCAAAATGCTCGCAGAAAGGTTCCAACCGAACAAACAAACATTGTTCTTTTCTTTCTCAATGACCCCGTGCGCCTCTCCGAGACGTTTTTGTCATCACGTGATTGCCACGTGAGCAAGAGCGGATTCCCCTGGCCTCTTCCTGCCTGCAGACCACGGGCGAGAGGTCGTGAAGACCTGGGCAGTCCGACTTGACTTTGGAAGCCCTTTGGAACAAGCCAATGGGCTCAGGCGCCCCGCCAATTTGGACCTGTCCGCAAAGAAGAGCAGGAGCCTGGTGAGTCGGGTTTTCGTGGCGGGCCCCTCAGCCTCCCTTGCAAGCTGACCGTGGAACTGGTTTGACTCCAACAAACTTCTATAATTGGCCAAACTGCCAAGCCGAGATGCTCCGTATTCCGGGGATCTTGCAAACAACTCGGAGACTAGGATGTTGCTGCCTACAAAGCTTCGCTTCCTGCTTACCGTGATCTAAAACAGAAGCAGGGACAAAATCGTGCACCCAAAGAATGCCACTCCCCAACTTGTGCCTGCGTCTGTGTGCCCGTGCTAGACTTTGGAGGCTTGTCTTTAGCTTCGAAGATGACCAGCTTGAGGACGTCTCTCGCAACTCAGAACTCGGATCAGTCTTTCAGATCCCAAAGCCCAAAGCCCGGCCGACGTGGATTTTCTCTGTCCGACTTCGCGCCCTTCCGCGCCCCCGGCCCGGAGCCTCGGCATGGTCTCCGCCGGCGGAGGCATGCAAAGCCTTGGATAGAAGCCGCAAGTGACAGGCCCCTCTCAAAGAACCTCGCTCTGTTCTTGCTTAGTCTCGAGTGGCTGTGGCTCAAAACACCGGAATTCCAAAATGAAAGCCTGGTAAGTGGAAACATGGACCAAAACCTGCGGTTGGCCCCTGTTTAATTTTGAGCCACAGCCAAGTCAAGTTGCAAACAACTGGTCACAAGAGCCTATGATGCCTTCAAGCCATGCCGGCAGGACAGAGACGAGATCGCCTGGGCCTGACACGTCTTGGTGCGGCTGAATGAAGATCCCAACTATCTGCGGGAACGTTCCAGGTTGAATTGTGTAAATGTTCTCAATGCCCAGATTGTGAAGCCATCTGATCTCTTCATCACACTCTAGGCTCAGAAGCAGGCCTATTGTCTGCGTAGCGTTACTTTTGCGATGGTGCTTTCAAAATGCATCACAGTCTGATGCCTGGACCGGCTCCTTGACAACCGGATGCTGGGGAGCACCACGCTCAGGTCAACTGGTACATGTGCATCGCTCGTTCACAAACATGTGCTGCAGATTGCTTGGAAAACCTAGGGCAAAAAGCGCATGCAAGCGGCGTGCCTCCACAGAAGCAGGCACTTGCGGCGGCAGCACCACCAGCAGCAGACGCACTAGCGCCTGCGCAACGGGCCAACATCCACAGCTGCGCGGCTTGGTTTGCATTCAAGAGCCGTGACAAACAAAGGGCCGGAAATGCCGAAAACAGCCAATGACAATGGAGAAAGTGCCCAGGGTAAGCGATCCCCCAAAACTAACAGTGAAATTGGATTGTCCACGTGTGGCTTGTCACACTGCATGGGCGAACTGCAGAAGGATGGCTAATCCCAACAGCTGTTGAAAATGATTGCAAACATTGAGGACGACGACGATAACCACGATGCCCATGACAACCACGTCGACCACAATGACCACCACGCCGCCGTTAAAAGTGACAATGAGTGTGGCATTAGCGGTGATGACAACGATGACGATGACGACGACGACGACGACCGCGCCGATGCCAACTATGATGATGACGAGACGAGACGATGACGTGAGGGTGATGACGACGACGATGGCCATGACGACGACGATGACCATGACGACGACGACGACGACGACGACGACGACGACGACGACGACGACGACGACGATGCAGAGAAGGGACAAACCAAGACACACACACACACACACACACAGAGATCCTTGCTGCAACAGCAACACACTAATAGGAGGCGCTTTAGGTAGTGAGAGGTTTGCTGGGCATCTTTGGGTTCCTGATTCGCTGACTTTCTTCCAACATGAACCTCTCACTCTCGAAACATTGAACAGTGACAGAGAGGGTAGAGGTCACTTCAGTTTCAAAATGCTCAAGAACTCAACGGCTTGCTCGTGTCCTCGCAGGCGGGCGCAATGAACGCAGACTACACCAACGCTTACAGCTTCTCTGTATACGGTTCTGTGATACTAAAGCGGGCTGCCCCATTGACAACCACGTTTAAGGGAATTCCTTTGGCACATGCATCACGGCAAATGGCGCGAAACCGGCCCCGAAACCGGCCCCGAAACCGGCCCCGGAAACCGGACATGGCTCGCTCTTCGATCAAGAGAACAAAGACGTGGCCAGGATTGGAAAAACAAAAAAGACTAAGTTCGATGGCTGGGCATTTGGTTGAGATTTGGGTTCTCAAAATCAGGTGGTTGCTGTCCTTGCTTTCCGGCCTGTGCCAGGATCTGCGCTGCCGCCGAGCGCTGTCGGCCTGGGAATCCGGTAGCCTTCTGCTGGGAAACTGGTGGCAAGCTTTGGCTTTCTCATGAGCCCAACCATCTTGTGAGCCCAAAAGTGGCGTTTAACCAGGTTTGCCCGGAGAAATCGTTTACCCCGCCTTGCCCGGAAATGGCTTGAAAGCCTGGTAAAAAGGCATAAACTTTGTCCTTTGCTTCCAGGTCTTTGGGCAGGATTGCATAGGTGCGATGATGTCAACTGCCTACCCCGCCACGACGTGGGGCCTAGACTCAGCCCTTACAACGGGCCGAACGAACCCCAAACCCGGCCCAAGCTCCAAGCTCCGCCCGACCCGTGTGGACTGGACCGATCTGCGCACCCGAGCGATCCGACCCGGCCTTGGCGCCAGTGGATGCTCCGCTGCCAGGCCGCCAGAAAGGCTTCGATGCCCCCAGGCCTTGAAAATATCCGACGCAGGCTGCGCGTCGCCGGGCCGAAAGGGAAGTTTTGGGTTGGAGGTGGAAAACCGGGCCAAGCGCAACCAAGGCCCTTGCCAGGTCTGGAAAAAGAGTGACCAAAGCCTGGCATCGCATCGCGAACGTCTGTGATGTGACGGAAAATCCTGAAGTCTTGCCCCATGCTTTTAAAGATTCGGTTTCAGGGGGCCTCACTGCTGCAAGGTCAGCAGCGGCATGAATCTATCTGCTGTCCGACTGCTTGCCGGCGCATCCCAAAGCAAGGCAGACAGGCCCTCCAGGAAGTGCCAAGGCTTCACGAAGCACCTCCGCATTCTCTCAAGCGGACGCAGCAATCTCATCGGAACCACTTCAACTCAAGCAGTGCCCCTCAGATTGTCTTGCCCGCGCTTGGAAGAAATCGCCCAGATTACGACGCCTCCGTTTCGAGCTCCTGCCGGGAAGGTGAAGCATGAGTTGTTTTTGCGAGCGCGTCGCGAGGGATGGTTTGCGGGCTTGGGAAAATTGGAGATGTCGTGCGTGAAGCATCCCAATATTGGCAACACGGTCCGAACATTGTCACGCGCCGAGGACAAAGGAACAGTGACAAAAGAATAATGAAGGGCCCCAACTCAACATGATGGGTGCGTAGAATCCCCAGAGTCGCAAGGTGCCAAAAACCTACCGGGCGTGCTCCTTGGCTGAGCCTCTGCAACAGACAAGCTCTCAGGTCACCCCCCGAGGATCGCGTTGGATGGGCACCCGCGGGAGTTGAGCTTCAAAAGGGGAAGGAACCAATCTTCCAACCTGGCCAGACCCAAACAAGTGCTTCCGAAAATCGGGGACCCTTCCAACTGGGAGGTCCCCCTTTAGGATGAATTATATAGTAAAGGCATGAATAGTGCCAGGCGTGAAATAGACAGCCATAAGACAAGCTGCACGCGCCTCCAGTCCATCCACGTAAGCCGACATGCGCTCCGCCACGCCCAGCGCCTAGGCGAAGAACAAACATTTTGTGGCATACCCAAGGCGAGTGCGCGAAGCGACACATGTGGAGGTGCAACGCTCGAAAGCCACCTTTGGAAGGCTTGCTGACGAAAAAAACAAACCGATGTGCATCAACCCTTACTAAACAAGAACATGGAGGTGTTGCACGTTGGTTTGCTGACCAGCAAACACACAACCCAAGTTCTTGCCGAGTGCTTCTCACGGAGCTCTGCGCTTGCGCCAACTGGGCCGGCCACATTGTTCTCCCGATGCTCCGGCCATCGCTGAAAGAAGGCCTGAATCTAATGGCCCTAGCAAGTGATGAAGCCTCTTACGGCTAACATGAGGTGAAGTGCATGGCTCCCTACTTGGACTTAGCAAAACGTTGATCGGTCCACCATCGCTGCAGAGACCTTTCCGGTGGCTCAAATGTAGGTGCTGGGTTCATATATGAAGGCAGTGCATTTCATGTACGACCATTGACATGTACCATTGGGCAATGCTCGGTGATTGGGGAATTTGAGCTGAAGATATAGGTTGCTATGGGTCTGTCTTTTTTGAGGCAACCCTTTGGGGGGGGGGGTTCAGGGAAACACACTGGCGGATGCGTTTCTCAGTTTCTCCAAAGGAATCGGCACATGTCTCCGCTTGGACCAATTGAGTCTTCCGAAAAGCGTGTTGTCGGACTGTAGCGACATCTACTTTTAGTAGGAAAAGCATGTCTCTGACTAGAATACTGGTGCTGCTGGTTGCCAATAAAGACTGTCCAAAGCACAACGAGCCACGTCGGGCTCCACAGGAACAATTTTGGAAATTGCTTTGCAAAACATGTTGATGCGAGTTTGGAAACTGTACATCTACGTTTAGTAAGTGAAAAAGCATGTTCCTTACCAAAAGGACTGGTGATGCTGGGGGTGTTGAATTATTTAGTCTGCAGACTAGAGCGGCATTTATGTTTAGTAAGCGGAAAAGCATGCCTTCGAATGACTCTGATGAGTTTGGAAACCGCGACATCCACTCTTGCAACGAAAAACATAAGCAAACTATAAAAATGATTGTGCTTCTCGAACCTTGCCGCGAGTGCCCGTGCCCTGAGACGCCACAATGTTCAAATCGGTGCAGGAGTTGTTTAAAAGATCGGTCCTAGGAAAGGCTTCGCTCCGCCTTGGACTTCCTTGACGCTCACATAACGCTGGCGAAATAACATATATATATATATAGATATGTGGATGTTTAAATATTGCCTATATGTATATATATATATATGTGCATTATAGAATCAACTATATATATATATATATATGGTAGCCCCGGACAATATATATATATATATATGTGTGTGTGTACATGAGCGGGCGTGCTCTCGCCTGAATCAGCCTAAGTTTCGAACCGTTCCAGGAAGCCCTGTTACAATTCTCTGAGGTTTCATGACGGACGCTGTACTTCCGTCGGAAAATCTTTCGCAGCTTGCCACACGGACGTTGAATCGTCTCAAGTTTCGGTGACACTGTCAGTTTATCCGGCTGCTGCCAGGCAGGGTGCGCTAGGGTGGGTTCACCTGTGTATCTATATAGTATATGTACATAGGCAGAATGATTGAACCCGGATTCCTGTTCGGCCAGTCGCTTCTCCTCTGACGATTCGGCAAGTATTCTACACCGTTCGCAAATGCAACGACAAACTGCCACAAGTCAAACCGAATTGAACATTAAGCTGCAATGCCTTCACCATGTTGCCAGACAAAATCTGACTTTGGCAGCCTCTTCCCCAAAACCATCGAGTGGGGCCGCGGCTATCCGCCTCCCACGTGTATCGATATACGTAGCGTCCCACCTCGAAGGGTTCCGGCTTGCTGCCAGCGGCCAGGAGATCCTGTGGCATCTGTGCTGTCTTTGCTGCTTCTGTTTTCTCGAAGGTGAGTTCCCAATGCAAAAATCCTTCGAAAACACCGAGTGGGCCCAGTTCAACAGTTTGACGTTTCCAGGCGGATGGTCAATTCGAGTGTGACCTCACTGACGCTCTTGTAACAGGACAGTTTGAAACGCCGTGTCGGAGTCTAGCATGGACGTTGCTTAGACCAACTTAGGCCAATGTCTGTGTGGAGGGCTGTCTCTAGCTCCCAGCGAACGAGCTTTAACAACACATTTGATGGCTGCTCATATCCACAACGCGAGGAAGGTCTATTGGTTCCCTGGCCGCTAGCGGCAATGACACTCAGTGAGCCCACCACATATGCAGTGGTTCACAATCAGCTCACATACTGCCTTCAGCGAGCGTGCCGTTATATATATATATATATAGTAAAAAAAAAGCCGGACATGCCAGCAGCCAAGGGATCGCCACGCATGTGTGCCTAGTACAGCACACTTATGTAGCTCAGGGCCTGGCAATATGTGGGTTCCTCCGCAACCAGTCGGCCACTTGACTCGGCAAAGACCTAAGGCCGCTCAGGGGGCACCTTACCCAGCCTTACCCATTTCGGGCATGCCTTTGGGCATGCGTCAGTCTCCAACTGTCGAAGCGGTGAATGTCAAAAAGAATGGATTACCCATTTGCTCCCAGCTGGGGCGCCAAAAGAGTCGGCGAACTCGAGCGACCAACTCCCACAACTACGAACAACTACCAAACATGTTTAAAAACACGAATGCTCCTCCACCCCCGCAAAGTGAAAACCAAAGCCTTGCGAATCCAAACACATGCTTTGCCGCGGCCTGTCCAGCCCTACCCGCTGAGCGGCCAGACTCCAGGCGCGCCAGCGCCTGACCGCAGCACCGCAGCGCCCTAGGGGCCAGTTCTGGACAACTCCCTTTGGCTAAACCGAAATTCGGGGGGAGGGGGATGCCGAATGCCTGAAGTTTCACCCGGCAAGAACGGGACATGTGGATCGCAAAAAAGGATCTGGAGCCAGGAGTGAGACTGCAGGCAGAAAGAGGGGAACATGAAGAAGGTAGGGCACACGGAATGCTTGTGCTCACTGTGGCTTCCTTGAAGGGAATCCCCAGCACCAGCAAGTATCGGCTGTCTTGTTGTCTGCTCTGCCCGCAGCCTCCATCGCCCGTCGGCGGATCTCCATGCAGAGGCATGACCTGCAAATGTGGCGTCCGAACTTTTCGGGGACAGGTTTCACCATCAGCAACGATAGCTCGCATGGCACCAAGCGAGACCTGGAATTCCAGAAGGAAGAACAACTTTGGAGGAGGAGATGCATGATTCCCGGTCTGGGAAAAATGGATGTCGTATCCCATCAGTGGATACCATGTCACGGGCGAACCTGATGCTTTTTTCGAGAACGCCTGATGGCTTCCGTGTTGACCTTAGGGAGGTAAGCTCCCGTGAAAAACATCGTGTCAAAACTCACCCCTAGTCACTGCGCTCCTGGTCCTCTTCTTCAGCCATTGCTCAAGGGGACAATGAGAACGGCAATGCCAAGAGCCAAACTGGAACTCGACTCTCGCCGAGATCCTGGCCCACCTGCAGCTGGAAAGGATCCTCCAAAGGCAACTCACCCAACTCGCCTGAGGGCTTCAAAGGAGTCTCAAATGAGCTGCGTCTTTGAGGCTTCCAGCTAGAAACTGGCAAAGGGTTCAAAAACTCGTCCCAAATGTATTGGGCTTCCATGTGGTGTCTTTTCTCCCACTATGACATGTCACTGTAGCACCCCATACCGAAGCCCACTCACACCCAACCCATGCCCACACACACACACAGGTGTCCTGTCCACGTTCTTAATCGAAAATTCCTCCGCAAAAACGCTTGGCACAGATTCCCATCCAGCACCCCAAACCACCTCAACCACCACCACCCGACCATCCCAACCATCCCAACCACCCCAACCACCCCAACCACCCAACCACCCAAACCAACCCAACCCCAACCACCCCAAGCCCCAACTTATCCCGCGAACAACCAGGCAGAGCAAGCCGCTTCACACCCTACGCAGCTTAAACAAGCCAGACATTTGTCTAGTGGGTAGTAACTTTGCTCAATCCCAGTCAACCCTGCCGGAAACCTTAGCCTGCATTTGGTGGTTTGGGGGATTGATGCTTAAGGGGTCTTGAATCTCTTCCTCAAACCGCCAATCCATCTGCCCCCCCCCCCAACCGCCCAACCGCCCAACGGCCCAACCCCCCCCCCCCACCGCTCCAGGGCCAGCGTCAGCATCAGCGCCGCGCACTTCGGGGAGGGTGGCCTGGGCCCCAGCAATGCCGAGGCCACCAGTGCCACCAGAGCGCGGGTCCGCGCCTCAAACGGAAAACCGGCGGCTGGGCCGAATCGCTTTGCCATCGGAAATATCCGAACACGGCCCCGCCCGCATTTTTTAAATTTTCCGAGAGACGTCCGGAAATCCTGGTCAACCCGTTGGCGTAGTTGGACAATTACACCTCAACTAGACTCTTTCCCACCTCAACAGCCGGCCCTTGTCCGCCATGCACAGCTGCACTAGCCACATCAATCTTGGGGCACGAACAAGCAGCAGCTGCTCCCTCTCCCGCGGGGCCATTCTCCTGAGAACTCAGTTGTCAGCGCTGCCGCATCTTGGGCATTACACGTGCGGATCGTTACAGGGACATGGGATTGATGAATTCCATCGGTACTTGTACGAGAATAAGACATTGCCCGCGTGCCTTGTGCACAAACTGCACGGTACTTTCAAGAAATGCTCACCTTGAAGGCAGTAGAGTGGAGATGTTCATGCCTGCGAAACATGCTGGGCTCATCTCTGGCAAGAACCCCCGAATTAATGCACAGTCCCCTGGCAAATGATGGCGATGATGATGCTTTCCAGTGCAGCGAAATGTCGCACATCTCCATGGCGCAAATACAAAAAAGGTTAACTGTTCTTTCTATCGGGGCTAAACAATCAGAATGGGGTTTGGGGTACCAGGAAAACCAAATTAGGCTATGACGGGAAATCCTGTTAGCAATTCTATCCCTTGTACTTCCTCTTGCACAATCTGGATGACCGTGTCCATGAATCGCGCAACCCCCGGTCGCTCCCCAAGGTGCCAGAAAGTTTGGCGGCATCCAAACCTCGGCTGATCAGCGTCTCTTGGTGGCTTGGATGGTTTGGAGGTTAGGGGGTGGTTTCCCATTCCTCTACAAAAGTCAGGGGGTCAAATCCCCAATCCACCAATTGAGGGGAACCTGACACTGATCTGTGAGGGAAAACAAGTGGATGAACGTCCCGTGCAAGGGTTTCGTTGCCAATTGGTTCAACAACGTCAGGCTTCCTTTTGAGAGGAACACAGGTCTGGATTAATGCCAAAGATTGACCTTCATCAAAAACAGCCTGGGCAGACGTCTGGCCAAGACAGTGAACTCTTCATGTTTCGAGACTTCTTTTGGAGTTCAGAGGCGAACAGCCTTGGTGACAACAGGCTGTCCATGTTTTGTTGGCAACTTCCTCTGCGAAAAGCTGAGCTAAAGCTATCTGAGGCTATCTGCAAATCCCAAGGGCCGCAAAAGCCTCCAGTTCCAAGCCCAGCATTGCAGTCACAGGGCAAGACCCTTGCACGACGGAAGAAAAACGGAAAAGGAAGGAAACAAGGCCTATGCTGGCTACAAGAAACACGTCTGGGCAAACTATTGTTATGTGTTATGATTTACAATTGCAAACAAGGCATCCCCAACTAAGAAGCCTTCATCATTGCTGAGCTTGGTTTATCCTAGGTGAGCTCGTTGCAAATTCGTCCAGAACACATGGGCCATGGTCAAACATAGCGAATTCCCTGTATAGTGATCCGTGCAATTCCCAACGCTTGTGCTGCTTGAGAACTTTGATTTGCAGGCCCTGCAGGGTTCCTTACATTCCCTTCAAAATAACGTCTTTTCGTTGGGCCCTGCATGATGTCCAAGAGGATGTCTCAAAATAGATGACCCCTTCTTGGATGGCTTTAAAAGGAAACCAAACGGAAACCAACCTGAAGGGGTCCCCAATTTTGAGAAACGCTCAAAACCAGCTGAAACGGTGGCCTTGTTGCGACCGAACCTCTTGATCGGTTTTTCGCTGGCCGACCGCTTCCGCACCTTCAGGTGTCCAGGGCACCAACAGCGAGGCCTCCTAAGGGCAGAATGGCCGTGAAGGTTTGACCCTTAATTACTTGACTTATGTGGAAAATATTGTATACATGTATCTATTTATATGTATATGTACATATATGCACATATATACATATCTGTAGAAGCATTTCTATAATGTATATCAGTAAGTGCATGTATACATATATATATATATATATATATACATATATCTCCTTGTACATGCACAGTATGCATGTTTGCATGTACGCATGTATGCATGTATGCATGCATGCATGTATATGTATGTGTGTATGTGTGGATGTGTGTGTGTATGTGTGTATGTGTGTATGTGTGTATGTATGTATGTGTGTATGTGTGTATGTACGTATGTATGTATGTATGTATGTATGTATGTATGTGTGTATGTGTGTATGTATGTATGTGTATATGTGTGTGTATGAGTGTATGTGTGTATGTGTGTATGTGTATGTGTGTGTATGTGTGTATGTCTGTCTGTGTGTATGTGTGTATGTGTGTATGTGTGTATGTGTGTATGTGTGTATGTGTATGTGTGTGTATGCGTGTATGTGTGTATGCGTATGTGTGTATGTGTGTATGTGTGTGTGTATGTGTGTGTATATGGGTGTGTGTGTGTATGTGTCTGTATGTATGTGTGTATGTATGTGTGTATGTGTGTATGTGTATGTGTGTGTATGTGTGTATGCGTATGTGCGTGTATGTGTGTATGTATGTATGTGTGTATGTGTGTATGTATGTATGTATGTATGTATGTATGTATGTATGTAGGTAGTAGGTATGTATGTATGTGTGTATGTATGTGTGTATGCGTATGTGCGTGTATGTGTGTATGTATGTATGTGTGTATGTGTGTATGTATGTATGTATGTATGTATGTATGTATGTAGGTAGTAGGTATGTATGTATGTGTGTATGTGTGTGTGTATGTGTGTATGCGTGTATGTGTGTATGTGTGTTTGCGTGTATGTGTGTATGTGCGTATGTGCGTATGTGTGTATGTGTGTATGTGTGTGTGTGTATGTTTGTATGTGTGTGTGTGTATGTGTGTATGTGTGTATGTGTGTGTGTATGTGTGTATGTGTGTATGTGTGTATGTGTGTATGTGTGTATGTGTGCATGTGTGTATGTGTATGTGTGTATGTGTGTATGTGTGTATGTGTGTATGTGTGTATGTGTGTATGTGTGTATGTGTGCATGTGTGCATGTGTGTATGTGTATGTGTGTATGTGTGTGTATGTGTGTATGTGTGTATGTGTGTATATGTGTATGTGTGTATGTGTGTATGTGTGTATGTATGTATGTATGCATGCATGCGTGCATGCATGCATGTATGTATGTGTGGTGTAAATATGTGTATATATATATACATATATATATATATATACATATATTTATGTATGTGTGTATGTACATGTGTTTGTTCAAGAATCCTTTGTCTCGAAACGGCCATTCTTCGCGAAAGTAAGAAATACGTTCGCAAATCTTTCACGGATTCATCGCCGTGCACTTTTAACTCCTAAAGTCAGAAAGTCACATCGTTTCTCAGTACAAGTGCATGACGCAAAATGCACTTCTACAGTTCTGACTGGAAAGTCGCAACAAAAACAAGGCTTTTGTATATTGTACGAATGAATATTTGCTCATGTAGGCGTGTGTGGCGAAAGCTAGTAAGTCTGCTCTGTGTCGAGGATGGAACTTCCAAGCCGCTTCTATAAAGGGAGGTTTGCCGGTTCACCTTTGAGGCTCGTTCTGGTTCCAAGGACCGTAGAATCTTATCCAGTATGCTTTTCGGGACGCTCGTGGATGCTTCTGGGCAAAGAGCCATCGAATGCCAAGTAGAAACCTGCATCCCCTGCGTCCCTTCCCCTTCCTCACGTGCATGGCTTCTGTGCCCTTAGGCCAGTCAAAGAGACCTTCGTCAAAAAACAACCTCATGTGACACGTGAGAGTGCCTCAACTTGAAAACCACAATTCTGGCGTGCCTTTCTTGCTACACAGCTCACAAGGAACACCCCTCAACCTTTCGTTACCAAGCGGCTTCGGCAATGGGAAGGGTGTATCAAATGATTGCAGTGAGACGAAAAGAACCTCGATCCCTTCACGTCAGCTCCTCCACCGCCTTCTGCGCCAGCCCCTCGTCCTGCTGAATTGCCTGCACTCCGCTAAAACACCGCGGTATGCAGCCGGATACAGAATTGCGTGTGTCTTGTTTTGAGGCCACAAGGGAAACCAAAAAGGGAACCAACCTTTCTTCTTTGGGGGGCATCCCCCTAAAAACAGACACACCCTAGTGACCTTGTCAGACCATTTGCCAAACCTGAAATCTGCAAAAGTACCCTGCTCACAGCCATCTTACTTCTCGACATTGGAACAGCACGCTTCCAGCAGCGAATTTGCAGTGTCTCATCAGGGGGGTGGTGTCAATGTCAGCACTTCTCACTTGCTGCTAAAAAAACTCGCCCCATAGCCAAGTGATGAAGATGACGCCCTGGCACGCGGAACCGATTCCTTCAAGCCAACTAGAAACCTTTTCAGAAGCCCATCCGCGCCTCTGACGCCTCCAACAGGGCCTTTGCAACGCTGATGCTGAGGAATCCACAGCGAAAGCAATGGCATACCTACATTACCACCCAACCATACTTCAGCATTTGGTGGTCCGACTACAAACTGCGACGCGAACGGTGTGCCAGTTTGCCCTCAACACGCGCACGCAAGCACGCACGCACGCACAAATAAATGAACAAGCAAAAAACGGACGAACAAGCACAACTGGCTATGCTGCGAGTGGGTAAATGCTCGTATTGGATTTGAGCACAAGGTCACAGGCGCATGCGGAGGAAAGAGTATCCAATCAAGGAAGTGCAAAACCACGAAGATCATTGCTTAAGAGAGGCCAATGCCCTGAGTGGTGGTAATTTACGCGTAAAACACGTATTTTTCGTACGGGAAATCAGCAACTTTTTTTGGGCACGCATAGAGTGACAAAAACAAAACACTCGAGAAAACGTTTAAACAAAAAAACGCTCAGACAAAAGGTCCTGGCCCCAAGTCCGACATTTGCCTTGGCAAATGTAGGAGTTGAGTTTATGACCCTTTGTCTGAGGCTTTGCTTATTTTAGTTGTCTTGAAGTCTGTTGGAATTTTATGATCCCTGCTGCCGCGCTTTCATCTTCGCAGACATTGCGCCAAAAGGCTGCAGATTTGGCCAAATAGTGACCGCACACTGTGAACAGTGGGTTCCCAGTTGCAGCCCATATCTAGGCTGATGCTGCCTCACTGCGAGTTTGAGAGCAGGGCGTATAAACACTTCTTAGGTTCATTGTACAAGGCTCCGTATAAAACTCCTGAGCAGCCTCCTGTAAAGCTGCTTGTAAGACTCATTTTGAAGCTCCTTACATAGCTCTTCTATAGCTTTGCACATCTGCTCATTTGCCATCTTCCACCTTTTCAAATTTGCTCCACTAGTGTCCATTACCTTTCCACGTGCTTGTCAAACTGCAATTAACTTTGATTAAAATCCTGTTTGGAAGGGATCTCCTACTTACATTAGCACTCAACATAGACTTTCAAAGTCCTTTTACATAGCAAATTATCTTTGGTTAAAGTCCGAATTGGAAAGTACTCCCTACTTTAATCCTCAACTAGAATAGACATTGAACTGCACATATCTTGTTCTTCAATTCTGTTACAATTCAAATTCGATGTTGAACTGAATCTAAGTTCTAGTTGATGCAGCAAAAATGATACAACAAATATATTAGAACTATTCCCTGACTAAGTTCTACTCATGGACAGGATGCCTTACATAGTCTTTAACTGAAGGTAGAAGTCTAATGGAAGCACGAACACCACGACCCGCAAAACCTCTTCCCATGCCACGGCCTACTGAAAACTAAGGGGTAGCCACACTGTCTCTGGTGTGTGTGAATATAACTCGGGAAGACACTCTTGCTAAACATCTGGTGTCTGAAAAAGGCCGTTGCCATAGAGAGAGAGAGAGAGAGAGACTTCATAGGGCAAAACAAAAAAACAACTGGAAGAAAACCCAAAAAAACAAAAAGCAATCTCCTGGAGACTATGTACTGGCTGAGGACTCCTGAACATTTCCCTTAGGACTTTGGTTTTTTGTTTTTTTTTGGTTTTCTTCGAGGTTTTTTGTTTTTGCCCAGAAAACCAAAAACTCTCGAGTTGCTTCTTGGGTTTGGAGAGGTTTTTTGGTTTCTGTGCAAAACCCAAAACAACCTCGAAGAAAAAAACAATCTCCTGGAGACTATGTATTAGCTGAGGACTCCTGAACATTTCCCTCAGGACTTTGGTTTTTGTTTGTTCTTCTTTTTTGTTTCAAGGTGTTTTTCTGTGTTGGTCCAAGGACTCCTGACTATTTCCCTGACGACTTTGGTGTTTGGTTTTCTCCAAAAAAAAAACCACCACAGCATCGGTTCCTGGAGTTTAAACTAGCCATGCAGTCAGTGTGCTGTTCATAGTAGCAACCTGCCACAAGGTGCAGGTCTGGGTTTAGAGTTTAGGGTTTAGGGTTTAGGGGTTGAGAGTCTGCTGAGTCTGCTTCCCTCTGCCAGCCGGCTTACCCCTCGCTGCATTCCAAGCTCCGGGCCCGTCCGCCCTCCGGCAACGCCTTGGGAAATTAGCGCATGCAAACGGGCCAGGTCTTCTCAAGACAGCAAAATGGTGATTTTGGTGATTCCTTGCCTCGAAAGTCGTAAACGTAATGGTTTAAATGACATGACAAGCCTTCTTGCTGCACGCCTGAAATTGTACTATGCTCGCCTTCCCTGCAACTTACCTTCAGAACGCATCCTATCAAGCACGTTTTCTCACACACTTCATAGGGCTCGCAGAGTCTGCTGATGCTAGACTCCTGGCGCTGGCATGCGTTGCAAACACTGTACCTTCAATGCAGAGGCAAGAAACTTCAGGCCAACTGCGGGCCCTCAAAAAATGCCTCACTTTGTGGCATAGGTCAGATCAGCCGTCTTCTCAAGATCCTTCAACTGCTGAATCTGCTCCTTCAGGCGGTCTTGCTTGCTCTTGGCGTTCGCCTGCAGTGCTGCCTGGGCCTTGGCCATCTCGTCCTTCATCTTGGCCTTCTTGTCCACTGGCGCTGGGGCCGCAGGGGCATCCTCAGCCATGGCCATCTGGGGGCTCGCCAGACCGACCATCAATCCAACCAAAGAAGCCAGCATCACAGCACCCACAGGAGACGTGGCCTCAGCCTCTGCCTCTGCGCGGGGCATCTCCGCCCGCATCTGCGATGCGCCGCTCAGGTGCACGGCGGTGTTGGGCGCATTCGGGGCGACAAAGGCCACACTCCGCACGACGGCGGCGCTGAGCAGGAGGGCCACAAAGCGAGACATGGCTTTGAGATATAGGAGCGGACCCTAAATGCCTGTCGTAAAGCTTTTGTGGCTGCAAAGCAGAAGTGGCATGCTTGATTCGCTACGGTCTGGCCAAGGAGAAACACCCTATCTGCATTCAAGGATCGATGTCGTGCAACTACAATGCCCCGATGCCTGACGTTGAACTGTCTTCGCTTTCCCTTCAATTACCTTCAGAATGCATCCTATCAAGCACGTTTTCTCGCACACTTCATAGGGCTCGCAGAGTCTGCTGATGCTAGACTCCTGGCGCTGGCATGCGTTGCAAACACTGCACCTTCAATGCAGAGGCAAGAAACTTCAGGCCAACTGCGGGCCCTCAAAAAATGCCTCACTTTGTGGCATAGGTCAGATCAGCCGTCTTCTCAAGATCCTTCAACTGCTGAATCTGCTCCTTCAGGCGGTCTTGCTTGCTCTTGGCGTTCGCCTGCAGTGCTGCCTGGGCCTTGGCCATCTCGTCCTTCATCTTGGCCTTCTTGTCCACTGGCGCTGGGGCCGCAGGGGCATCCTCAGCCATGGCCATCTGGGGGCTCGCCAGACCGACCATCAATCCAACCAGAGAAGCCAGCATCACAGCACCCACAGGAGACGTGGCCTCAGCCTCTGCCTCTGCGCGGGGCATCTCCGCCCGCATCTGCGATGCGCCGCTCAGGTGCACGGCGGTGTTGGGCGCATTCGGGGCGACAAAGGCCACACTCCGCACGACGGCGGCGCTGAGCAGGAGGGCCACAAAGCGAGACATGGCTTTGAGATATAGGAGCGGACCCTAAATGCCTGTCGTAAAGCTTTTGTGGCTGCAAAGCAGAAGTGGCATGCTTGATTCGCTACGGTCTGGCCAAGGAGAAACACCCTATCTGCATTCAAGGATCGATGTCGTGCAACTACAATGCCCCGATGCCTGACGTTGAACTGTCTTCGCTTTCCCTTCAATTACCTTCAGAATGCATCCTATCAAGCACGTTTTCTCGCACACTTCATAGGGCTCGCAGAGTCTGCTGATGCTAGACTCCTGGCGCTGGCATGCGTTGCAAACACTGTACCTTCAATGCAGAGGCAAGAAACTTCAGGCCAACTGCGGGCCCTCAAAAAATGCCTCACTTTGTGGCATAGGTCAAATCAGCCGTCTTCTCAAGATCCTTCAACTGCTGAATCTGCTCCTTCAGGCGGTCTTGCTTGCTCTTGGCGTTCGCCTGCAGTGCTGCCTGGGCCTTGGCCATCTCGTCCTTCATCTTGGCCTTCTTGTCCACTGGCGCTGGGGCCGCAGGGGCATCCTCAGCCATGGCCATCTGGGGGCTCGCCAGACCGACCATCAATCCAACCAGAGAAGCCAGCATCACAGCACCCACAGGAGACGTGGCCTCAGCCTCTGCCTCTGCGCGGGGCATCTCCGCCCGCATCTGCGATGCGCCGCTCAGGTGCACGGCGGTGTTGGGCGCATTCGGGGCGACAAAGGCCACACTCCGCACGACGGCGGCACTGAGCAGGAGGGCCACAAAGCGAGACATGGCTTTGAGAATATAGGAGCGGACCTGCAGGAGTGGTGGGAGCAGACCTTCGAGCCAGCTCACAAAAGCTCACTCTTTGTGTCGCAGCTCAGGATGACAGCATCAAATCAGACTGAATCAAGTTTTGTTTGGAGGCGCTGTTCAGGAAACCATTGCACTTCCACTAAGCCAACATGTGCTTGGTTCGCTTTGTTCGCTTTCCCCTGGCCTCTAAACTGCGCTGTCCTTCAACATGCTAGCGTTGACGCACTTCACGCTCGCCTCCCAAAGCTAGTGGCTTGGTTGCAAGATGCTAGGCCAAGCGCCAGCCACAGGGGCGTGTCCAAATGGACTGTGAGAAGCTCCAGCGCCCGGATCCCCGCATCACCTTTCACGCAAGGCGCACTCAGAAGGCGCAACTCCGACTCTGCAATGGCCAGCATCGGGTGGAAAGCATTGGACATTCATAAAGGTCTTCACAAAATCTTGGTATGGTTGCAAAAAGCAAAACTTACCAAGAACAGTGATGAGGAAGAACAGCGAAGAGAGTTGGCTTGTCTGTCCGTCGTGAAACAAAGAGGTGGATGGCATTCATTGGAGGCTGCTTTCGAAGCCACTAAAAGCGCTGAGTTTGCCAAGTTGGCGTGACCAAGGGTCGAGTCGCACGAATGAGCAAACCACACAGACTGTCACCTCCGCACGCTTGGATCAGAGAAGTTCGAACGTCTGAACCGCTGGCTAGGGGCTCTGGCCATCCCACTTCATCCTGAAAGTCAGCTCGTCAAAAATTGAAGGGGCCCGTTCGGTTCGCCGAGTCAGCTCCGGCGCTGGTCCCGCTTGCCTGGGGCAGTGAGCGCCAAGGAGGACCACGGCACCGGCTCCTTGCAGCTCCTCAGAGCCTAGCCGTGAGTGCCCGTGAGTGCCAAGTCGGCTCGGAACGTCTGGAAGCTCGAGGTGCTGCAGCTTAGAGCGTGAAGCTTGCGATCAGTGCTGGGAGTTCCCTTTGTTCACACCGCGGCTCTCGCGGCGCAAACGCGCCATCGACTCTCACGCCCAGCCTCCCCGACTGCTTGCATGCTCGAAGCGGGGCTTGCCTCACGTCGAGCTTGGCAACTGTGGCGCCCAAAGTCGTGAATCGATCACGAAATTGCACTTGAGTTGCACCAAAGCAAATGTGAAGCAAACAGTTTGCAGGAACCCGGAGGAGTTTGAACCTACCCCGAAGGGTGCATTGTCCATTTGCCGGCAAAGTTGGGGGCTGTCAAAACCAAAAAGCGTGCTCAACATGTTTGCTGCAATGCGGGCGCCGTGCAATCAGATGCTTTGCGGCTAGGTCCTCAATGCTTCGTCTTCAAGCAGTGTGACTGACATGTTCCAAGCATCGAAAGGCTTACACCTGAGCACATAACATGACTACTCGGCTGGCCCATGTGCCCACTGTCTGAGGTTCCCTGCTTGCAGGAAGGGCTGGAGCCTGGGTCCCAGCTGGGTAGCGCTGGGCTCGTCGCCAAAGCGTCGAGTTTGGCTCCAAACTCGAAAAGCGAGCCCCTCAAGTTGCCTTTGTTGAATATATCCCCCGAATCATGGGGCACCATCAACTGAAACAGCCAATAGAGGCTCCTGGAGCTCGCTTCTGGGGTAAGGCCCTGTACCGTCCAGGGTGGCTGCGGCTCTTGGCAAAAAAAAGAGAGCGAGTCAGCGAAGCAGTGAAGCAGTACCTTTCTTGATGGACGCTCAAACCAGCGGCAGCAAGCGCAAGTGTTCATCAGGTCCAGGAACCGGTTTCTCCCTTTCACGACTCTTGCAGCCCGCTCTTCAGTTAAGTCCTCTCGCATTGAGCAACTGCTGATGCTGAACCAGCCCAAGAGTGGCCCATCAAAAGCAGCACCACGCGCATATGTGCGACAAGCTCGAAGCATGCAAGCAAGCTCGGACTCCGCAAATAGTGCGACATACCAAAACGTTGGCCAATCTGGAAGAGGGGGTTGATCAAAAAGGTCCATTGGAGAAAGCAGCTTGGAAAAGCTACATAAAGTTACGCATGGTCATTTGGGGGCCCTAAATGGAATGTTGATCCACCCCCAAACTGGGCTGTCCTCAGATCCCCCGCTAAAAGTTTAACTTTTAGTGGGTTAAATGGAAATCCCCACTAAACACTAAAAGGCCAACAAGCAAGGGTATGGCTGGGAACCACCAAGCAAATTGAACCCTGGCCACCTTGGCCCCTCGCGTCGACTGGACCGGGTGTCCGGCCTCTTCAGCGCGGTGCGGCAGAAGCCGCGGGCCGCGGTCTCCGGGAGGCCGCTGCCCCGCCAGAGCCGGACCACCTCAGGGAGCTAGTTGGCATAGGTGTCCTTGGGGAAATCGATGGGTTTTTTTTGGTAGATGATTCAACCACCAGGTAAACCAGGAATCGCCATCTCTTTTCCTGGGCCCTGGCAGGTGATTTCACCACCAGGTTTAGCTGGGGCCAATAAAACTTTCGAGCAAAAGAAACAAAAAGGACACCTATCGGCATTGGGCTGGTTTTCCTTGAATTTCCGAGATTTCTGTACCATCCGACCTCTCCTGATCTCGGCTTCAGAAACGGTTCCCCCTTGGATATCCCCCCTTTTTTCACCATCCAGAACGGGATCTTTCTTATTGCAACACCGGTCAAAGCTAGGAATGCATGGGGCATGATCCCCCCACACTGGGATCCGTATGTCCTGGTCCAGGGCTGTGGGAAATGGATTCCCTTGTACAGAAGTGGGGATAAACCCCTTGATCCCACAACCCTGGTCTAAAACCCTTTGAACATGGCCGGAGTCCAAAGGATAGCACAGCTTTTCAACTGCTCGCTCTGAGTTCCGCTTCTCTTCGCGGGCCAAAGAGACGGAGTGCTCAGAATCAGAGTTCCTGAGGCCGAGCGGCTGCTTCCTACTGTGGATGGGCAAAATCCTGCACCTCTTGGCAACCAGTAAAACCATTGTTTCTTGGTATTTACAGGGGAATCATCCTTCCTCTGAGGTGGTGCAGGAATTCGTCCATCCACAGTATGTCTCAAATCACTCGCACAAACTCGAGGGGTGTCCAAGTTCAATGGGCTCGCCGTGACACGAGGGCGCGGCTCTATGCAGAACGCACGCTCTTGCACGCTAGGACTTGGCTCGGTTTAGAATTCCCCCCACCTTAAGGTGGAAAGGGGTGGGGGGTCCCCCAATTCCATTTTTAAGGGGGTGGGAATGCTTTAGATTCACCTCTTTCCGGTACAATGCCAAGCAGCTTGCGTCGTCGATGGTCTCGGCCTTGAGTTTTGCATGAGAATGATCTGGTCCTTGCGCTGGTCTTAGGGTTGGGTGATGGCATGACTGCCTGAGAGATGACACACATCGACACATCACACTGCCAGGAAGCGGCTCAGCCTTCCTTTCAAACCGATCGGGGAATCTCGAACGAGCCGAATTGTGTTGCGGTGCAAAACCTGTCTTTCAAGGGCTGGTTGGTAGAAGGTTCTAAGCACCAGTCACTGGTGAGACACGTTCACGTTTCTCAAAGTGGCAACTCCCCTCGCTTGCATTGCGAAGGAAACCAGCCGCAAGCGGGCGCCGAATGTGACAAACCCATTGCACCTCAAAGTTTAGCGCTTTGATTTGCAAGGCAATCATTGTTTGCCCCCAAAAGACAATCCCCCAAAAGCTCCCTCCCTCCAACTCGACAAATATTTAAGTGTGTCAGTCAGGGATTAGAGCTTTTTTTGGAATATCATACATCATTTAGGTGGGGATTCATGTCCCATCCCTATTGAGGTTCCCCATTAAAACTCATGGCAATGTCCGGAACGGCGAAAGGAGTCCTCCAGGTCCTCCCGGGCCAAGCCGAAGCCCACCCGAAGCTTCGAGGCGTCGAAGGCGGTGTAGTACTTGCCTCCGAATCCGAATCCGACGTCCGGGGGTCTCCGGCGGGGGTGAGGTGGTGGGGGGGGGGTGGGGTGAGGTGGTGGGGGGAGGGGGGGTGGGGTGAGGTGGTGGGGGGGGGAGGTGGGTGGAAAACGCATGAAGTGTGCTGCTCACCCCTGAAACTCTGTGCAATCACTTGCTGGCAGGTAATTATTGATTCTGAGTTCTGATTCGAAAGGGTTGAAAACGAAAAAAGGTGTTTGGATCCACTGGCTTGCTCCACTCCATCGTTGAACAAAAACCCGCCTGTTTCGCGCAGGCTTTTGCCCACCTGCCAAAAGCTACAAAGTCTCCCAGTTTCGTGATGCCACCCTTCTAGCAAGCTCCAGGCCCATCAAAGCCGAGCTTCGCAGCAAAGGCTCACCCAGGATGATGGTGTGCAAATCAACGCCGGCTGCCACCGTCACACCCTCTTCCGTTCCTCAGCTGACAAAGCGGCTGTAAGGGACTGTTTCAAGTCACAGCTTGGGTCTCGGTGCTTCGCCCGGCGACTTCAGCGACCCGTGCTTGACTGACCCAAATCCCTGACTTGCCAAATCCATCATTCTGCCCAAATATTTCTGCACCAAGCCACTGCCCCCCCTCCCCAGCTCCCCAGCTCCCCAGCTCACCTCGTCACCTCCCCTCCCCGCAATCTCCCGCCTGACAGGCGCTCCGACCCCCCACTCCCCGCACCTGCGGCCCAAGTCACGGGTTGCAGCGGTCTGGCGCTCCTGCAGGTCCCAGGGGTGCAGCTGCGCCACACACTCCTTGCCCTCCGCGGCCACATAGTCCTGGCCGTTTCCACCAAATCGAGACAGATCCAGAAACCAACCTCGGCCGTTTCGGCGCCCTAAGATCTTGGTGCTTAATGACTCTGTGTGGAAATGGGCTTGTTGTACCCACAAGTGGCGCATGTTCTGGATCTGTCTGGATGTCTTCAATCTTTGAGAATTTGGCAAGCGTCGTCACTGTCGCCGCGGCTATGGTTTCCACACGGGTCATGACTATCAAAGCATGCACGAAACAAACCTCACCCAAGCTACCACGTCATCTGGCTTGCCCCTGCATAGCTGGGTGCCTTGTAAAATTTAGGGTCTCGTCTAAAGTTGGGTGGTAAAGTGACGACAACGCCCTCTGGAAGGGCTTGGTCGGAGTTGAAGACAAGCCTACACGTGAAACGCTAACATCTCTCGACATGGATCATGGTCTTGATTCCCTCCACCAAACCTTGCAGAGTTTGCCCACCCTTTCTTCCAGAGCTACCACCTCCACCCCCTTGCCACCCCAAAAGACAGCAACGACTGCTGACATCTCCTTGGCTTCCAAGGTGAGGTTCGCCTCGCCCAGGGCAAAGGTCAGGGGAGCGCCCCGCGCCTGCTCGCAGAGCCGGCGCCTGGGCGCGGTCGCCGTTTTTATCCATTCGGCGGAAACGGCCAAGGAGACCGCATCCAAATTGGGAGCCACCCGGGGATGCGCAAGCCACGCCCGCCAACGAAACTGCTGCAAGGCGCTCGGAGAGCCATCCCTTGGGAGCAACCACCGCCAACTTCTCGTGCATCAGGGGCATAACCTGAGAGGCGATTTACTCCATGCCTCCTCTTGTTCTTTGGCGACACGCAAAGCCACCAACCTGCAAATCCAGTAACAAGACAGAAGCACGCAATGTGTTTGAAGGTGACTTGCGTTCAACATCTTTCAACATCTACCATGGTGTACCCCTGAGAGAGGGCATAGTGGTTTTTACGAAAGCTGGATGTCCAAGCGCCAACTGCGAGCAAAACCGAAAGCAGACCGGTGGCCCGCCTGGTGCCAAGGCGGCACCAGTGTCCAAGAACCCGCCCTCTTAAAGAAGAGAGTGGAGTTAAATGGGGTGGATCACAAAGCAACATGTTGTCTGAAGATTGAGCGTGCACTGGCAGGATCATCCGTCATGCCTTGCTGCGCCAAACCCAATGATGCAGGCAACATCGAAGGGGGAAGCGGGAGAGGGAACCAAGTGCAAAAGCCAGCCCTGAAGGCAAGGCACGTCTTGAAAAAGTGATGTTCCAACCAAAGCAACTAGGCCACAGGTTCCACCGATTTGGGAGGCATGAGACCACCACTGCTGAAAACTGGAGGATGCTCTCGCAGGCTTGCCTGCTTTGGGCATGGAAAAGCTTTAGTGCCAGAGCTGCGCCCCGTCAAATGAGATCCGGCAATCGCTCAGCATCGCACACGACACGAGCCTA
Source organism: Effrenium voratum (assembly GCA_963377175.1). Taxonomy (NCBI): domain Eukaryota; class Dinophyceae; order Suessiales; family Symbiodiniaceae; genus Effrenium; species Effrenium voratum. Next base: position 126,594 of record CAUJNA010000443.1, on the reverse strand, counting down.
GTCACTAGTCCCGCCATATCAGCCTCTCGTCCCACCTCCGGCCTCGCTGGGCACGGTGAGGTGGGAGGAGCTGCTGTCAACAATGGCACGGCAGCCCTTCCGGCAGAAATCCAAAGGCTCGCCGCCCACGTAAATCCCCTGCAGCCGCACCTGCACGTGAGGCCAACATGAGAAAGCTAGGAGCTGCATGGGCCATGGTCAAAAGTTATTGGGACCTGGTTCACCTCTGCGTGCCTCGTACCCTCTGAGTATGGGTCAGAAGTTTTGAGGTGACTGCATTGGGTCTTGGCACAAGCCATTGCCTTCCAACTTCAAATGGCAGATTGGCGAATATTGTTCCACCTGCATTGAGCACAGAGCAACGGAACAAATGTCACATGGAAGAAACACGCCAAACAGTGTTGATGGATGTCACCGAGTGAACTCGTGGTTCCACCCTGGGTGGGTTTCCTACACTTAATTCCCAAAGCGAGACTAGGCGCCGCAAACGTGCCATTGCGAATAGATTTCGTACTCGGCTCTATGCAGGGGCTCGCGTTTAGAAATTCCCGCGGTGGCAAGCAATGTGCGCTTTCGAGGCCAGCTAGTGCACCCGTCTTGTCATTCCAACAGCTTCAAAGAATCAAATTGAGTGGTTTTGGTTGGTTTTTCCGGGGGGTACTGGCACAGCACCAAGGTGCAAGGCTATCCCCGACTCTTGTGCCGAACGCAGAGGTCGAGCCCGAGCCGCGGAAGGCGCTTACGCGGAGCCTAGGTGCGCTGTGGCCATGTTTTGGGCCTCCGTGCAGTATGCAAGGCACGCGGCAGCTCCGAAAGCTGCACGTCAAATGTCTGAAGATGACAATTTTGCTTGTCCACACAAATGTTGCGAAGGAACTCTGGCAGCTCGATCTCCAAAATCCCAACTTTGCAGTACACACGAAGTATGAGCTGCAGCCCGGAAATTTACGTCGAGACAGTGCGCTGAGTGGGTCTCCCGAACTCGGCTTGCAAATTGGTGCAACAAACACCCGCGCCGACCCGCCGAGTCCTGCCTGCCAAAATCCCTTGGAGGGCTCCTCCGCTGGGACCCACGACAAGTTCGAGGCCAGGCGCGGATTGTAGCCTCAAGCGACGCATCCATCGCTCGACGTCAGCTCCAAGCGACGTATCTTGAAAGGGACCAAATCCATATAGGTTCATGGGATTTAAAAAATCAGCCGTTTGTTTTGACCAGCTATTTGACCATTCGAGGCGCCGCCGAATGCCACCTCCCCTGGCCCTGCCGCGCCGGCAGGGGGGAGGAACAGCCCGAAGACCGGAGCAAGGCCGGCGCCCTGCAAACCGCGGAGGAAGTTGAAGGCGCCAGAGATGGACCTCGGTGAGCTGGCTATGAGTTTTCGTCAACGTCCCAAAACATGGCTGGTGCACATAAATCCCCATGCAAATGATGCCCATCAAAGGGTCCCCACCTAGAATTCATACCCAGCTGTTCTCAAGGGAGGGCAACAGCGGCAGCAGCAGCAGCAGCAGCACATCCTTGTGATGGCGGCCACGCTGGCTGGAGGCACACTAGCTCACCGACCTTGCCCGCTGCAGCCAAGGGCACAGCCCTTCCATGCTGAGGCCAACGATGCCATCCACCGGCAACTCCATGAAAGGGTCGTTGCTCATGTCGTTGGCTGCCAGCATCCCGATGTCCGCGCAGACGCGGCTAACATCTCCTGGCAAAAAAAAGGCAGCCGCCTGTGGAAAAACTTCATGAATGTCGCAAATAAAGAGAGCTGGCTATTTCTGCGGGCACACGCTGCTGGTGGCATCATTTCACAAGCGTCGGTAGGATGTCCTCGTTGGTATGGAAAAATGTCAGTTGAAAGCTGTCCGAGGATACTCCCCTGCTCATGTAAATGCATGACGCCGCAAAACGAGCAACCACCTAAGCCACCGTCTCTATTGGGTAATGTGTGAGTTGAAGGTTGTTCGGACAGTGCACTTCTGCCTCCCCCCGTAGTGCCTTCCCCTAAGCAGACTTGGTCCCGGATCATGCCGCCGCTAACGCTCCCACTGGCATGGGTCTCCTGACCAGCAAGGGGCGAATGGGCACAAGAGCTGCAATCACTGGCTGCAAATCCATTTGCTCAACACATCACTGACTCGACAAACCAATTCGACGGCTGCAATTTGCTTTGAACCGTGTTGAACACCACACCTCACCTACCGAGGCCGTTCCTGCCGTCCGTTCCTGAACGGCACGTGTTTCATCATGGAGGTTGATTGGTCCAGAAAAATGGATGGCCCAGCAGCCGTCCTCGTTGTGATCCACAACGAGGGTGGCCTGCTCACCGCTCGGGACGACTCCTGAGGCTGTATCCGGGCCACCACTTGCCCTGTCTCTAGGCCTCCCTTGTGCCCCCTGCACACTTTCGGCAAACCGAATCACGCGACCATACCCCGACCATACCCCGACCGTAGCAAAACCATGTCCCCCACCCCATCCCGCCAAAATAAAGCAACCCAAGCGGCTGTCCTCTTTGTCTCTCAAACCCTCAACAAAAACAACTCCAAATGAGGAACAAAGGAGGCACAGTGGCTTCCTCTTTCCCTTCGCAACCCCAGAGAAAAAATTTAAAAAAATGGATTCACCCCCTCCAACAGCTTCGTGGCCTCTCCTCCGCGGCGGTTCAGCTCCTGGGCGGCTTTCCCCGGCGCGTAGCGCCGGTGCCGCAGGCAGGCGGGGGCGCCGCACCGCGCCGAGTCCAGCACCACGGACCCGGTGGAGGTGTCAAAGCCCACCTCGCGCTACGGCGCTACGCGAAAAAGACGTGGCCCCTTTTTGTTTTGCCGCGCCTCGCAAAAACCTGGGGTTGACTGGTTCTTTAAACTTGTCTTTGGGAGTCTCTGCAGGCGCGACACAAAACCTGGGGTTGACGGTTGGTTCTTTACAAACTCACAAATCCCGAATGATGCTGAGACGTCAATGTTTGACATCTTCATGTTGTCATAAGGACAAAGGCCAAACAATTTAAACAATTGTTCTGCTAGGTGCTCCCCTGCTTTGCACACAGAGCGACACAGCACAGCCGACAACCACCAACTTCAGTGAAACGTACAAATCGTCAGCACCCGGGTACACTCTGAGTGGTGCTATCTGAGAACAAAAGAAATGTAGCGGGTGTGGCGCGAAAGCGGCGACTGAAAACATGAATATTCGCACAACTCTAGTGAGTTAGCAACAGCGAGGGCTAAAAACCATTCCTCCCAACAAATGATTGCACGACTAAGCAACATGGGTGAGCATGTCAAGTGGAA
>CAUJNA010000443.1:85806-115806 GCA_963377175.1 Effrenium voratum | reverse complement strand
GTCTTTCAGGGCAAAAGCCTGGAGGCCAACCAACACAACAAAGCGGCAGGTGAACAGGCAGAAACCGACCAAGGGCAGGAAGCAGCGCTGGGCACAGAAGGGAAGCACCGTGCCATGAGACGGGGCAGAAAACCGCACACAAAAGCGCGAGGCGTCACCGTGCTACATACGGCAGAACGCCGCACGTAGGGGCCGTGACTACGCTATGGGGCAGCGGAGCCGCACAAGGGCAAAGAGAAGCTCCGGGCCATGACTGCAATGGGGGCAGCAGCCTGAACACACCGTGGGGAGGCCAGACACCACAAACAGAAGCAGGAGGGCAGGACTAAAACAAACAAACCGGGAGCGACGGCGGGGGGAGGGGTGCTTATCGGCTCGGTCCCCTGTCCCCGACACCCCGACAACCCGAAAAACACCAAGCAACCAGCAACCAAGCACCAAGCAACCAAGCAACCAAGCAACAAAGCAACCAAGCAAGCAAGCAACCAACCAAGCAACCGACTAACCAACCAACCAACTAAGCAACCAACCAACAAGTAAGCAGCCAACCAACAAGTAACCAACCAACCAACAAGTATCCAACCAACCAACAAGTAACCAACCAACCAACCAACCAACCAACCAACCAACCAACCAACCAACCAACCAACCAAACCAACCAACCAACCAACCAACCAACCAACCAACCAACCCACCCACCCACCCACCCACCCACCCACCAACCAACCAACCAACCAACCACCAACCAACCAACCAACCAACCAACCAACCAACCAACCAACCAACCAACCAACCAAGAAATCAAGAAATCAAGCAACAAAGCAAACGAACCAAGCCAGTGCAAATCCAACAGCGAACATACGGCCGGAAGGAGATGTTGCTTGTTTGCTGTTGCTGAGGGTCTGTTCACCTTGAGTACGGCAAAGCATTCCTTGCGGAAAAAAAAAGGAGGAGATGCCCACCCAAACCATCACCTTGCACCCTTGCACCCTTGCACCCTTCAAAGTTGAGCCTGGTTGAACCGGATGTGAAGAGGAAACCCACCTGAAAGCCACCGCGGAGCTGCATTTCGGCTTTCGGCTTTGAAAGCCAGGCGCCTGCGCAGAAAGCCCGGCAGGCCCGTCCCGGTGCGAGGTCTGAAGGCACAGGATGACCACCTGAAGGCCGGCTCCGATGGTCCCGTGGGCTCCGGCGTGTTGCAAGCCGAAGGGGGGAAACACCAAGTCTTTCTGAGACATGGCTGACATGACACGACAGGATTGGAGCCTCAAACACTGGCGAGTCAATGGCTCAATCCATGAAGGTCCATTGAGCCCACTGCCCTTCGAGCCTGCATGACATCCAAAGCAGGGAGAGCAGCATCCGTCTCCCAGCCAAAGGAGCACCTCGCGTCGTTCACCCAGCGTTCCGAGCTGAATGCGCCTCTGAGAAAGCCGAACAGACAGCTGGGATCCCCACTTGGCCCATTCAGTCATCGAAAAATATGATCCCCACTTGGCACTTAAGTCGTCGAAACTCCGAACTGAACGGAGATCCACGGCAAAAACTTGCCGATCCATCTGACCGATCCAGCGATCCAGGCCGCGGGCCACGAGGCTCGCAACGCGCGCAAAGCTGCCAGCCTGGCGCGGACGGGCAAGAGCCTCACATCCAACACATATTTTATATATCAATATATATATATATATATGATTTAAATAATAATACTAATAATAATAGTAATAATAAAAGAAGAAGAAGAAACAAAACGTCCTCCGTGGTTCGCATCGGTTGTTTGCTCATGTGCTACTTCATCCAAACTCCCCAGAAGACCCGAGAAGTACACCCTCCTCAGCTGCTTTTCTGGGGCACCCGCTGCATGCGTCGGTCCACGTGCACCGCCGCAGAGATGAGATGCTCCAGCAGACGCTTGGCGGGAGCAGCCGATCTGCGCGCGCCGAATCAGGCGCAACAAGCTCCCTTGCGAACAACTCAAGCGGTTCATTGGTGTTCTTGTTCACAACTTCTAGGGGCATGACTTCTCTTCATTTGGGCACGCCTGCATGTCTCTTTGGGCTTCTTTCACAAGAAACTTGGCTCTAGGGTCTCAACAAAGGACTCAGATCTTCGCTTGGTCAGCCAGATTCTTGATTGGCTGGTCAAATGGTGAGGGATTAATATACTCTATCTTGTTCTGGTTGAGGAAGGGCGTGTTTTTTGAAGATGCCTCGTTGGTGGATCGGGAGAAGCTCTTACATGTCTTTTGGAGGGGTCAAGATGCCTCGCGATGTCAGTTGCCGACATGACCCTCGGATGCACTGAGTCCCAGGCTTCATATGAAGGGCAACCAACAGCTCCGCAAACAGCTGCGCTGCAGCATATCCTGAGTGTTCAGCTCCGGATATCTTTCGGGCAAGCTTGGGAGGTAAAACAGCAGATATCGCTTCTCGTCCTAGGGGGTTCCTCGCCCATCCTTGCTGCAAGTAGACAGTTGCCTGCTTGCACTGTCTGGGGCTTCAAGCAACAGGATCAACTGACCCTGTGGTCATGATCAAATTCCCGGGTAGCTACCGACTTATTCGAGACTACCCCAAAAACCTTTTTGGGGGCATGAGGATTTTCGGGAACATCGCGACCCACGAAAACCAACACAGGACTCACTTTGCATCTTCGCCCCGTGCATCTAGCTATGCCGCCGGCGCAAGGCAGGGCTGTGCGGATCCCCCATGGCCTGCAGAGGGCGGAAAAATGTAGAAACACCCGATGGACACCGCACGGAGCATTCTGGAGCTTCCTTCTTGCAAACACCCTTTTTCGGGAGAAGGTAAGAAATGGCTGTGGGTCAAAAAATGAGAGCATTCTGGAAGCCCAGCTTCCTTCTTGCAAACACCCTCTTTCACGTTCAGAGGAAACAAAGACCCAGCGCAACATGCACGAAGGCAGTGGGCTCTGTTTTGCTTGAAGCAGTTCCTTCGAGCCCCCCCTACAAAAGTGCAAAAGGCATACAATGAAGAAGGCTACATTTCCAGTCACATCTGGCGAGACACGATGGATTCGTGCATGGTGCTGCCCTCTCCGTGTCAAGTTGGATAGGTCATAGGTTAGTTAACCCCCCCTCCGTATCCCCCCCCAAATGTGATTTTGAGTGGCATCGGGTCCAAAAATGAAAATGTGTTTTCAATCTTGGGCTTAAAAAGCACTCAGTAGCAATCAGCAAGCGCTCAGTAGCGTTCAGAAAGCACTCAGTAGCACTCAGCAGCACTCAGTAACACTGAGTAACACTCAGTACTACTCAATCACAACCTAAAACAGCACATGTTTGAAATCCCGGCTCAATAAGTGTTCGGCCGCACTCAGTAGTACTCAATCACAACCTAAAACAGCACATTTTTGGAATCCTGGCTTAGTAAGCACTCAGTAGCACTTAGCACACAGTAGCACCCAGGACCCTCAATCAGCCCCAAGACCACGGCACATGGGCGATCCAGGCTCAGCAAGTATTTAGTACCACGCAATGACGCTTTGATTCCCAGGCAAGCTTCAACAAACCCAAGCCCTGCCATGCAAAATGGAAGCAACCTCCCCTCCCACATGCCAAATCCTTGCTGGAGTAGTGCTCAGCAACACTCGTTGAGTCTTACTGAGATTTTGACATTTGGGAGGGGGGGATATGGGGGGGGGAGGGGGTAGCTAACCTATGATTGGGGGGCCGCTTCAAAATAATCAAAGATCGAGGCATTGATGCAAAGTCGTTCATCCACTTCTGACAAAAGCTGCTACTGCTGCTGCCCTTTGCTCCAAACCCATCCTCCCCGAGCTTAGGCCCCGCATACGTTGCCAAGCCTTCCTTACCAGACCGTGCCCCGCCTCCAGCAAAGCATCCCGAAGGCTGGAGAGGCTGGCAGTGGGTGGGCGGTGTGCCATCCACGCAACCAACCTCGCAGCAAAACTGTTTTCGGCGAGCTCAGCCCTGTGGCCCTACCAAAATATGACCCTCACCCCCCCCTCACTGCACGTCCCTTCAAAATGGGGAGGAGAACGCCTTTTAAGATGGGCAACTGGTTTTGGGGCTCTACAATTTCGAAGCTGAAATGAAAGAGCTTAGTTCCAGTCCTCATCTCCGCTTCAGATGGCAAGCATATCTAGGAATGTGGAACTGGTGTCAAGGCAACGAAAATGATTGGAAAGGCGAGTCAACCCTCAAGCATCGCCCGATTGATGGTATCGTGAGCCCTCCCAGACACCACGAACTTGTCGACCCAAGCGGATGTAAACAAACCTCAGCCCAGCACAACTGAGGCCCCCTGCTGCTTCAGGAGGCTTTTGAAGAGCTCCGACAGTGTAGCGTCCTGGCCGGATCCAACACGCCCTCGCCCAGGGAGGGTCTTGGTGGCGTGTGGCTCTGAAACCGCCCACAACAAAACTGCGAAGGTCGAGGCGCATCTAGTTCATTGGGAGACTCGGGGCTGTCCCTGAGGCGTATTTCTTTGCGAGAAAAGTCGGCGTCTCGCCGGACAAAGCGAAATATGAGCTCAGGTGTTCGAATCAATCCCTTTGCATCCCGTGAAACCTGCCCCGCCTATCAGTTGACTGCGGGTCAAAACATTGGATTTGGGATGCTTAGAAAGGGAAAATAACCAAATATATCCGGAGAGCTCCCTGGCTTTCACAAACCGCATGCGCTTGGCTTGCAGCGCTCCAGTTACACTCCTCGAGTCCCACAATCGATTTCTACTGGCAGACTTGCCGCGGCTTCAGGCAAGCGCGTGTGCGCCTCGTCGGATGCCGCTCGCAGCGCCAGCGGGAGCAGCGGAGCGCGCAGGACCTGAAAGGCTTGTGCTGGCCTCGATTGAAAGGGTCAAAGGAGTGTTGGTCATGCACTCCACCAGAGCTACCCATTCTTTCCATGCACTCTTCTTTTTGAGTTTTTCCCAACGGGCTTGTCAGGTTCAAATCCTTCTGAAGACTTCCACCCACCCATCGAGAAACGTGCGGCGCCTCCGCAAACGCCGTGGACGCCTGCGAATCGACTCTGAGTTCCCGGGTCCAGCTGAGCGCGGGCCAATGGAAGAAATGGCGGGGGTTACGCATATGAGTCAAAATCAAACCGATCGGTACAAAAATGGTGAACCCAGAACCATGCTTCAAAAATTAGGAAGGCGGATATCTGCAGCTATTTATGGTGATTGTCCCTTCCTGACCTTCATCTACCCAGGTTTTGATTGTGGCTCATATGCAGGGTGTGTCCCCCCTAAGATGAGATTCGAAACTGAAACGGCTTTTGCGACCACATGCTGTGTTTTCTGGAATGGCGCAAGGAGAGAAGCCGCATTTCACTCCCCCAACGTGATGCGAGACATGTTATAAGCTGATGCTTCAGCCGTGAAACGTGCTCCAACAGAGAAATGGGCCCCTTCGGACCAAAGCACTCACTTCAAGAGTGCCTGAGTTGCAAAGCAGCAAACCTGGTAATGTCAATACGCTGTCCGCCTATCAGCAAGGTGAACATTAACCGATGCAACCCGGGCCAGTCAAGATTCACGTCTGATGACCAAGCATGCAAGACGAATGCTACATTTCCAAGACCTACTACTTGCCATCATTTGAGCTTGTGAAACCTGTGCGACGGCTTTGCCCTCTGTGCTCACGCAAGCGCAATCAGCTAAAAGGAATTTCCTTCATGCATGCTACACGTAATCATTCTGTACACACTCTTCCTGGAGCGTTTTTTCCTGTCGAACCAACACCTGGTCAGACCTGAGCGACACAAAGCAAAAGCGATCACAGCGAAGCGATCAATGTGGATGCCATGGGTGCTATTGGCAGCCAAGGTGTTCTGTTGAGAATGCACAGCCGGAGAAAACAAAAAATGATGTCCTCTGCTACTTCAGCTTCAGAGCTCTTTGCCCAAAACGCACAGCCGACATGGAACACTCAGCTCCTGGCGACTCTTCAGCGAGCTTGCCGCAGCAGTTGTACAACCAGCTCTCTGCGCCCTCGTCAATCAATCACGTGTGCGTCTATTTTTAGGTTCGACCCCCCAAAATGGCCTCGGTTTTCCTTTTGGCGTTCTCTTTGAAACCAAGCAAAAGCGGGTGCACCGTCAAAAAAAGACACCAACGAACGTTCAACAATCGGCCGGAAGCATTGAACGCAGAGCTGAAGCTCGTGAATATTGCACACACAATCAATGCAGGTGCTCTTGCCAGACCAAAACTTCAGGCGCAAACGAGAAGCGGTTGAAGACACTTGGCCACAAATTATCTGCGGGCCCAATATTAGCGCTGCGCCCCCCAAAGATGGGAGAAAAGTGTGTGTAGGTAAATTAGCTAGCTTACCCGTGTCCTCGCCCCCAGAACACTGACATTGTCACTCTCCTGATCGAATGAATGCAAATAGCACTGGAATCTGCGCGCAAACTCGTCCCAAGATAGGCTCAACTTCACTACTTCCAATGCGTGGAAGAGCTTCAAAGATCTAAGATTCAGGTGAACTTCCAGCTGCCGGTCGCCCTGCCTCTGTTTTTCTGCTGGAACCGTCTCTCCTGAGCAAGCAGGCACGCCCATTTGATTTCCTGCAAAAACCAGGCAAGACACGTGTTAAGTTCTTGCGGCAGCAATAGGGTGGGCTTTGGACGGCACTAGTTTTTGCTTGGCTTAGTTTAGGGTTGAACTTGGGGTGAACTTGGGTTGGCTTTGGGGCTCGTTTCAGCAGTGCGTCCTGTTGCTGAAGAGGTGTGTTATCTGTGTTGTTGCTGGGTTGATGGTTGATGCAACGCACCAAAACCAGGCGCAAACCAGCAAAAATACAAACCCCTTCAGCAACAGTAAGCACTGCTGAAACCAGCCCCAAAACCTGACTCAAGCCAGCCCAAAGCCACCCCCCAAAATTTACCCAAGTTCAAACGAAAACTAACGCAAGCGGTGGTCACGCCCCAGCTAGCCCCAAACGACCCAAAAACCAACAAGAACTTCACCAGGCCTGCAACGCTCAGGCCTGTCTTGCGGTGGCAACAGATTAAGGGAGACTGAGCCTGGTGATGCTAGGGATGTTGACCCACCCCTGTCATGCCACTCTGCCAACCACCCACCCACCCACCCACCCCACCCACCCACCCCACCCACCCACCCCACCCACCCTCACACCCAACCACCCAACCACCAACCAGCCAACCAACCAACCCACCCACCAACCATCCGCCTGAGCCACTCCTAAGCAGAAGCCGTTGCTAGAAAAAAAGCACCTCCCCTGCTGGGCCCAGGCCAAAAAAAAGTTGCAAGAGTCTCAAAGTTCCCAAGGCTCCCAAGATGCCCCAAAGTCGCGAGAGTCTCGACAGCCGTTCCAAGAGTCCAAGAGTCCCAAGAATCCCAACGAATCCCAAGGAATTTCAAGGAATCTCAAGGAATCCCAAGGAATCCCAAAATTCCCAAGACTCCCAAGAGTCCCAAGAGTCCCAAACCTGACATTCTCAGCCGCAGCGTCAGCGTGGGCACATCATCGCCCCTGTGAGCTTCAAAGAGGTCGAAGGGCATGAAGGGCGGCGTCAGGGTGCGCCAGCCTGGGAAGCCGAAGAAGTGGATCGCTGGCACCGCGAAGGCGTTCCTCAAGCGAACGTGCCACTTCGCGAGCAAGAAAGGAGACCCTGGAAAGAAGTGGCTGGCGTTGAGTTTGGGCTTCAAGCCACATGAGCTTCAAACAGACCCTTTTGGGGAAACAAACGACCCCAAGGTCCGTTTTGGGGTAGTCAAAAGATGGAACCCTGGACCCAGTTCCAAGCCCGAATGTGGTCCTTATGATTTTGGGGTCTGGCCAAATCCTGGTACTGCGTTGTCTGTTTGTCAGGCAAACCATTGGCCCCTAAACTTTCGCCCATTTCAAGCGCAACAGGGTTGGCTATGCCACAATCCATGTGACCTGTATGTACACCTCTCCAAAGCAGCAGGGCTACCAAGACCACAAGGCCAGAGTAGACCGCGGGCTTGGTTGCAAGCTGCTGTTCAAACTGATTCTTCCAAGCCTGGCAACCAACATGAGATATCGTCACTGAGCAGTTGGCCCCCTCTGGCCCAAGGACCTTCGGCTCGAAGCAAATGCTCCAAAGGCTCGAATGCACAAAGTGCGGTCCGAGTGGCGGATCACTGAACATGCTGCTGTTGTGATCCATCTTCGGCGGTGTCACCAACAACTTTCTCGAACGGCACAGGCCGAAGAGCGTCTTCGAGTGCTCCACCGGGATAAGGCTGTCACTTGCACCGTGTATGAAAAGAACCGGACAAGAGACGTTGACTATCCTGGGGGCAGAGTTTGGGCAAGCAACAAGGTGGCTTAACTTGACGCGACGAAAAAGCGGGTGCTCCTTAATTTCCCTAAGTCTGCCTGTCACCCGGCTCCTCCTTGGACGGATTATTCAATATTTGTTCACAAAGTTATTAAACCAAGTGGGTATGCGGATTGGAGCACATTCCTATTCCCACATTATTCCCACATTCCCACGATATTTGTGCTCCTTGGACGATCTTCAAACCACCAGCCTCCTGTGGTTTTGGAAGACGTTGCTGAACATGAAGGCCACGATTCGCCCGCCTATATGCTTGGCTGCAGCTCTGATGGATATGAAGGGAGACACGAGTATCATGCCGCCGATTGGGTACTGAGCAGCCAAGAAGATTGCTGGCCCGCTCCCCAATGACCGTCCAAAGACGATCACGGAGGAATAGCTCACCCGCAGCTCGTCCACTAAGTATCTGAAGACAGTCAGCGCGACTTCAAAGATGGTCTCAGCGTTGTCAAAACGTGGCTCAGCAGAACATTTCGCAACTTCACCATATAAAAGTTGGATGGAACAATATGCAGTACTTTGTATGTGGGAATGTGGGCACAAAGTGGAACATGGATAGTTGCTGTGCGAAAGAACAAACGGTTTGTTGGTACCCTCAAACTCCGATCAATCATGAATACACATGCAGCCTTATATTGCCGTCCTACCGAATCTCCCCTTCCTAACATGGTTGCGAAACAAGCTCAACCCTTTTCTACCCTGGACTCTGCAAGTCACACCCTGCCTCCTCTGTTGGTTCGATGCCCTGCAAGAGTCCATATCCAGGGTACTCGATGGAAATCACATTAACCTGCCGAGAGATCTCGGCGTCTAGGCCCAGAAAGACATCTGACCGCCTGCCTGAAGCTCGAAATGTGGCTGTGACCCAAAATGGCTTGCCCTGGTAAATGGAAACAATGACATTTTGACCCCATACCCATGTGGTGTCCCAAGCCATGTAGTGTTGTGCCCTCCGCATAAATTTAGACCTCTAGGATCTGCGATCTCTTCAGGCGTCGCCTTGAATTGGTCGCGCATGTGCTTCACAAAGTGAAAGGCTGTGCCAATGTCCTCGGAATTTGCATGGAAGTACCTCAGCGAACAGCGCTCCTCGCACTCTGCAGAACAAGCTCGGGGAACTTGCTGCTGGTATTTTCATGAATATGCCAAGAAGATCCTACGCTGTTGCATGTTGCCAGACTGCAACCCGTAGAAAACCTAAAGGAGAAGAAGCCCATCGTGCAAACAATGAAAAGCTGGCTGCTCTATCATTCTTCCCATGCCAAAAGTGCCAGCAAAGGTGTGATCACCGCACAAATGGGAGTCAACGAACAGCGTGTATTCGGAAGATGGCACCCGAGAGAGTGTTGCTTCTCTGTTACTGCAGTATCATGGCAACTTGGAAAAGCGAGAGTCAGACCAGTCGAAGCCTTCAATGAAGGTACAATGGCATATCGTTGCAAACACAAATCACAAATCACGCCAGAACAGTTGCAGTACGTGCTTGGGGAATCCTGGCCACAATCCGCAGTGAAATTGCCATTGTGCGACATCACCCAATCCAAGTGGCCCGGAGCTTGCGGATTCACAAACCCTTCAACTGCAAAGATCCACCCAATCCCTGGTTCGATTTAGCGACTTCAGCTGAAGGCGCAGAAAAGGGAGCACCTGCAATCACAGCTTCAGGGGGAGCGGGTGCCATGTGAGACACTAGGCTTGCAGCTTCTTTATTTACGTCCAACCTTGCACAAACTGAATAGTTCTATAACTGGTCAAGGACCCAAGAAGCCAAAACCTAAACCTGTCTCAATAGCGCCTTTTCGCTCTTTGCACTTCAAGGAATCGGCGTTCGGCGACTTCATCCGAGCTGCATGACCACTGTTGCAGCCTTGGGGGCTGGAAACCAGAGGCACGGCACACCGCCAGTGCGGCCTCGGCAAGAAATCGAGCGGCGAGGACCCCAACGGGGCGGTTTCCTTTTGGTTTCCCTTCAAAACTGGCCAACAAAATTGAACCTCCAGAGCTCATCATGCAACCCGTAAGGAGCACGGCTGAGCACCTTGAAGTGCGTAAAGTGGGTTGTTTTGCCAAACTCTCGAGCTCAGTGCCTGTAGCTTCCCACCCAGAAAGCGAAACTTAGCAGGGAAGGACGTGGTCTCCCAATCCAACTAGGTGCAATTGCATCACGCCACAAGGTCACCATGCGTGGCATTGATTGTGCAATAACATTACATGAAAACCAATAAACATAAGATAATGAAAATAGCTGATAATAAAGTCAAGATGTTTAATGAAAAGAACTAGACATAAAGCCATTCTATATCCTACAAATTAATTCTGAATCATAGATGGGATAGATGTGTGAAAAGCTATTATTAATCAACCAAAAAGACAAGAATAATTGTAAAGACTGGAAAGGATTAGGAAATAATGTTGACAAAGAACCAGAATTAATATGTAAAAGAAAAGCAAATATTATATTGATGAAGAGATAGATAATTGGAGTTAATTCCTAATGCTTTCCTTCATCTAAATACCCCCCCTCCCCCGCCTGGCGAGATCATAGGGTTCCATGGGATGGTGCAGAGATTTCGCGGGAAGGAGGACTTGTTGTAGGATGCCCTGGGCGCCTGCGCAGGGGCTCGATCTTCTCGCAACCCCTTTTTTGGGGCACACAAGAGAAACACAGCGAAAGTCCGAATCGAACTTGGTGACTGCGCCTTCCTTGCATCACTTGGATCGATTTGGCCCGGTGCCCGGCCGAGAAGCGGCCAGAAAGTCGGGTCATCTAAAGATTCATGGGCGATAGGGTACGTTGAATCTCATATGCCACAGTGGCTTGCCATTTACGAATTAATTAGCTGAAAATGAGTCTTGTCTGACACCAAAGTGCTGAGTGCAGAAGCCCCCGGAACCCTGCCTGGAAGATGATGGGATTGAACATTCCTTGAACAGTCCCACTCCACTCTCAGCAGGCCTCGCCGGGGCTAGCCGAAACCGGCGTGGATGGTGTTGGCTCTATCCACTTTGCCGCAAGCGAACCAATCATAGAATCTGAAGGTCATTTGGAAAAATGGCGACTGGACTCCTCTTCCTCCCTGACATGGAACTCTCGACGAGACTCTCGACCACTGCCACAAGACCATGTCCGGAGCTTCTGTCAGGCTCCATGTCTAAAAGGATCAGACCTGTGGCATGTTTTGAGACTAACTCCAGTCACTGCCACGTCTCGCCGCGCTCCGCTCTCCCTGCACGGTCTCGCGCCTTTCGCCCGAGGAAGGCCCTCGACGGACTTGCCGCCGCTTTGGGGCCCATCTTCGAGCCCGGGCGGCGAAGTCACAGGAAGCTCCCTTCTATCTTCCCCTTATCACCCTATCAAACAATAGACAACTACAAGTAGCCGTCCAAGACCGCCTCCATTTCTTGTCTGGCCAAAAGGGTTGATGAGGGAAGCAAACTGTTAGGAGGAAGGGGGCCCTCGGTTACGAGATGCTCGGGCACCTGGGCACTCGATGAAAATCAGCAATCTAATTACCCACAAACCTGCGCTGCCCAAGACTGGCCTCGGCGTCCCCGTCAGCCACGGGGTTGACAGAGTCATTGCCTCACACGTTTGGCGCATTTTGTGTTTTTCTTGCGCAGGCGCTCTCCCGAAAGCCGTCTGGCTGGCTTCAGGCAAACAGCTCAAAGCAAACCCACCAGAGGTTCTCCAAGTGAAATCAGGCGACAGGTGCCACAAACCCCTCCAGGCCCTCTGAAAGGGTCTGCGCGAATGCGCGCAAAAGCCAGCCAGCCCTGGGCACCAGTCCGATCACGTGCCGCAGCAGCGCGTGCAAAGACCTACGCACTTGAGCAGTCTATCAGGGCCAAAAGCAGTCGACTCCGGGCTAGACTCGGCAGGCTCTGCGCTAACACGGATTGACAAGGCCCAGATCGAAGTCTGGTTCCGTCCTTTCCGCAATGGATCCTGTTTCACCCGGAAGAGCCAAACGCCATCATATCCAAGTCTTTGAGGGGACTTGCGATTTTCCGGCCAGGTCCCCCCGCTCCCCAGCCGCCAAGCGTGCGCTTCGCTTGGTGCCGCGGCGCAGCAGCCGGGCCTTGGAATGCGGCTGGCTTTGCACGGCGGCTTGGCCCGACCACCTTTTCAGAGGTCCAAGTCAGTTTCCTTTTGAGCCTGCAGTTTTCAAAAGGTGACTTGCGCGACTCGAGCATGGCAAAACTGATGGTAGCATAAAAGGGACCGAGGGATGTCCATGCTGTCAAAAGCCGGAGACGCTGGACCATGTTGGGTTGAACACCCCAAGCAGGGTGCCCGACAAGCCTTGAACGGTTCAACAAAATGGGACAATCGCGAATCAGCCCACAATGCCGTGACATGAAAGCAACGAGCAATTAAGTATTACCATCTTGCACAATGCAACCACCAACCCTACAATCAATAGGTTCGCGCCAAATGAAGCTGCAAAACCCACAACACAAAGTCAACCAGCCACCAGGAACCTTGCAAACCCAACGGCTACTGTACCAAGCACATTGACCGCATGAGTCGCAGAAATGCACGTCACAAAGAGCGGCAGCTGGTAACTGACAGCACCAAACAAGAATTTCATTTGTTGTACCATGGTCAGTATTGTTGATGCTGCGCCGTCTCTTTGCATTCTGCTGCATTCTGCTGCATGTGCAATTTCCGAGCGCGGAACAGCTCTTAATACTGGCCTCCAATAAAAACCGAAGCCTCAGATTTCCCTACATTGGCTTTGAACTGAGGCAGCAGGCGAGGTGCGGCAAAAGTTCCGAGGGCTCCAGCCTGAAAAGGTTCCATGCCAGCGATCAAACTTGACCTTACCAACTGATGGCTCAAACTTACAAACCTTTGGCCTTGGCTTGAATTGCTTCAGGCGGGGAACCACGAACAGAGATGGTCGTTTCCCAAATGCCCTAAAACAGCTGGTGTCCTTTTAGTTCCCCCTTAACTACCCAAAGTGGGCTCACCATTTTGACAAGGCCCCCCCCCCCCAATGGTTTCCAGTCGGGGCCAATCCACTCCAGCGGCGGTGCAAGCTTGTTCGCTCGGCTCCCGGCTCCACCAAGGTCCCTCCCAGGGACACTGACAGCTTCAGGCCTCACGTCAGGCTCCATGGATCTGGATCGTGAATCACCATCAACCTGCTGCTTCTGCGAGAAAACAATGCCATGGTCAAACTTCACGGCGTGCGAAAGGCGTGCGAAAGGCGGCGTTCCACATATGTTATGTACCAAAAACAAGGCGCGACCCCGCAAAATGGCGCGACCATGTCCAACTCTCCTTTCCTCTCAAGCCAAAACTCCAAAAGCGAGAGACCCACCGCACATGGCCATGGGTCAAAACCCCGTACCCCCAATGAACATCCGATTCAATCCAACCAAAAATAGGTTCTAAAATGGGTGAATTCACCTATCCCAAGATGGGATCCCAAAACGGTTTTGACAACCACAGCCACATCACTTCGGTGCATCTGCCCGGCTCCGGGCCCAGCTTTGAGATGGGCCGCCGCAGGTCCTCCGGGCTTGGCCTGAGCTGAGGCTTGCAGCTGACACGAAGGTGTCAGTAGGTTCCATGGAAACATACTCCGAAACTTCCAAAATCCCCAGTGTGAGGGGCCCTTCTGTTTCCATATGGATGGCTCGTCATTTTTTAGGGGAACCAGAATGTGTTTTGTAGCTGTTGGTTTTCCTTTAAAACCAACCAAACCCGAAAAATGACTGTCTTGTTTGGAGTTGGTACACGTTTTGCGATTGGAGAAACAAAGGGAACCAAAAGGAAGCCGTTGCCATTTTGGGGGGTCCGCTATTTTGAGACAAACCCATATACCAAGGTACCATGTTGGGTACATGTTTGTGAGCCACATGGAATTGCTTCAACTGTGCTCGCCGGGGATGTCCGATCTGCTAATCCAGCACCACTACCGTGGGCACTGATGTCCTGCAACGGAGGCACCGAACCCAACGCCCAGCCCAACGAACGCTGGATGATGGGATGATGGGACTGTGATCCGAGCTCGCGCGCTCACCAGTGAGCGGGCTGTCCTGAACTCCCGTGTTCATTGGCACTGAAGGAAGGATCCTCAATGACGCTTTTCAGGCTAAGATGAACCTCGAGCAAGCCTCAAAAGGTTCAGGATCACTGCCAAAGCCAAATGAATTATGGTCCTTTGGACAACTGAGCCTCTCTTCACTCACTTGGCACCACACTCCCGCAATGCCAAGCCGTGGCAGTCGCCCCCTGACGCCGGTGCTCCGGCAATGTGTCAACCCTTACTTTCAGCCTATTGCATTTATCATTGACATGGAGTTCAAGCGGGGTGGCAAGTACCTGCATGCAAACTGCTGTATGAACGGGGTACACGTCCACAAGCAAATACCTGATGATTGGCGGCTTGGTTTTTGGCTGCCTCCATTATGCCTTCCAAACTTGGCAACATGGCCGCTACAAAGCACCCTTGAGTGCTTTTCACTGGATGCCAGCGCTTGCTGAGAGGTTGTGGTGCGAAGGAATCGAGTTTATAGCGTTTATAGCGGAGCAGCCTCGTTGACCGTGTTCAAACACAAACCCTGAGAGCCCATGTGCCGTCTAGAGTCAGTCAGCATGTCCAAGGGCCCGAGCAGGCCGGATTGCCTTGATTGCCTTGCTTGCATTGTTGGCGTTGCTGGATTTGCTGGCTTTGATTGCTTGGCTTGCTTTATCGCTTCTTTGCTTGCTGGCTTGCTGGCTTGCTGGCTTGCTGGCTTGCTGGCTTGCTTGCTTGCTTGCTTGCTTGCTTGCTTGCTTGCCTACCTGCTTGCTGGCTTGCTTGGCTTGCTTGGCTTGCTTGGCTTGCTTGGCTTGCTTGGCTTGCTTGGCTTGCTTGGCTTGCTTGGCTTGCTTGGCTTGCTTGGCTTGCTTGGCTTGCTTGGCTTGCTTGGCTTGCTTGGCTTGCTTGGGTTTGCTTGGGTTTGCTTGGGTTTGCTTGGCTTGCTTGGCTTTGCTTTGGTTTGTCTTTGGTTTGTCTTTGTCTTTGCTTTACTTGGCTTTGCTTGGCTTTGCTTTGCTTTGTCTTTGTCTTGCTTTGTTGGTGTGGCTGCTTGCCTGCTCTCTTGACTGGTTGTGTTGGGCTGGGTGGGAATGATGGGGATGGAACTGAATCGAATTGAGTTAGCGCCGCTGAGGATAAGCTCAGCTCGCGTTGGCTGTAAAAACCCAGCCTAACGACCCGACGAAGCGCAGGAGCCGCCGGACCAAGTTGCGGCCTGGGCGCCGGGGTGTCGACCCAGTCGACCCACATAGCTACGCTTCACAGAATCGAACAAGAACATGTCACCATGTAATTCAGCTGACGGCCGTCTGCTTGCGAAAAAGAACAGACTTCGCGGCAAACCCCAGGCCTGGCGCCTAAATAGGTTGAAAGCCAGCCAAGACAAGGCGCAGCGACCGACAAAAGGGGGCTGCTGAACCGCAAAGACCGCCGGAGGTCGCAGCTTCTGAGGCCCGGGCGGTCCTCGGCTTTTTGCCCCGCCGTGGCCAGGCCACGTGTGGCGCGACCTTGTTCTCACCATGAAAATGAGGGGCCCTGCCACAGCCTGGCACCCCTGAAAATCCAATGGCGCTGCTCAACATCCCCCCGTTGTGCCCATGCGTTTGGTCCTCATCCCGGAAACCTGCCAGGGCCGAGAAGTGAATTCGGGCTGTGCCATGGAACTGCGCCTCCTCGTTTTTGCTGCACCTTTCATGGTTCGTCATCCCTTGTGCATACATTGAATCCACTCATGATTTCTGTCCTCCCTTGGTCCCTTTGCTCCCTGCATGTTAACATAGTTGTTCGGTCAGCCAGCCAACCAGCCACCCTGCTAATGTTCACCCAGGATTAATATACCCGTCCCACTATTAGGGGGGTGTTCCCTCCAAAAGTGATGACTCCCCACTAAAAGGGGACACCCCCCTATTAATCAACCAGGGGTTCTACTTAGATCCGGGGTTCACATTAACAAGCTGCTCTTATTTCCGGTGGCCCAATGGATGGGTGGCCCTGTGCGCCCGCATTGCGGCCCGTGCGCTCTGCTGCCGTGGACCTCCGCACCGTGGAGGCGGGTGCCTGGCGTGGCGACCATATGGCGGGTCAAATCCCGGTTATCCAAAATCCAGTGAACATCCGAATCCAACCACTAAAATAGGTCCTAAAACGGGTGGTGAATTCACCTACCCCAAAATGGGATCCCAAAACGGTTTTGACAACCATGGCCGTGTGATTGTTTGGTTTGTCCTATCTGCCATGCTTGCAATTCATGCGTGGCATTCAAGTATGGTGATGCCCACAAGGCCCTGCCAAAAATTTGAAGAAACGAGAAGTGAAAGAGGCAAGAGTTGAGAGGACGATGAACAGGGTCATTGCTTGAACCAGGTCAAAGCAATAAGCTACAAGTGCGAGTGGAGCATTCCTGCTGACAGACAACTCACCTAAACGGCATCTATTCGTTCTGAGCCCTTCGAACATTCAAGGTACTGCGCTTTGGCCGCGCTTTGGCGTCATTTGGCCAGATATCCTACCACGTCGAATGTCCTCCCTGACATCGGCAGAACTTCATTGAGTTGATCCCCATCGCTTGCAAAAGCTGCGTTCGTTTTTGTCGGAAGGGGGCAACGCCGGCGTGCCCAACACACACCCCGCCAAGAATGACGAAAGGCTCGGCAGCAGAAGGGACCAGTCCAGCCCTGCACTGGCCTCGAGAGGTGCGCCGCTATTCTCCGGCCAAGTCAAGTCTGCCAAAACTGGGACATGTGGCCATGGGGCATAACCTATGGCTCTATTTTGGGGTGGATGACCATCCATTGGCCACCTATTTTGATGTTCAGCAGGGTTACAGGCTTTTGACCCACAGCCATGTGGGAAACATTCAGTTGCTTGCACCAGCCGCTACGACTTTGAAGAAAAACGGCTTGCTCGCTGCAAAGGTGCTCCAAACTCGAAGGTGTCGGAATGAAACATGATGTATTTGCGCTGGTCACTGGAAACAGTCATGGCCCAAGGTGTCTGAAGACAACGCTCGGTTCTCATTTGTCTACATGACCGGTGTCTGGCGAAAAAGTGAGGTGTTCAGGCAAGCAGACGGTCTCAAGCATCGAGCCAATCAGATGCTCTCCAACCAATTCTGGTGGCATCAAGGTATAAATGTTACACCTAGTGTTGCACTTAGTTGACACTTCGGTTTCTGCTGCTCATTGCACCGACGACTGTGCGTGGGAATCCAATGACTGCCACTATCTGGAGGATATCATCCCCAGGCTCAGGGCAATCCAAAATTCCATTGGAGGCCAAATCACCGGAATAAAGGTTCCGGAATCGCCCCTCCCCCCCGCCCCCAGGTCCCTCCGAGTCCCGGGCATCCCGCCAGCGTTCCAGTTCGCTCAGCACATGCCGCGCAAGGTTGGGATCCTGCAAACCTGCACAACGCCGAGAGCGACAGCCATCGTTGCTCTTGAGCCCGGGCCTTTCACGCCAAGCACTTCGCAGCCGCCAGGTGTCACCCCAAGGCCCCTGACGTCCGCCCCACCACCCCCCAGCCCCCCCCCCCCAACAGCCTGCACCAAAGCCTCGCCCCCCCCCAAAATCCCCCGGCATGAGGCCCTGAACGCCACAGGCATGGCAACTTCTTCGCCTTCGCCCAGGGCGCGCTGGAAGACGGGCAGCCACCGCTGGGCTCGCACCTTGGCACCAGGGATCTTTGGCCAAAATCACGGCAGAACCGCAAGCCTCTGCGCATTGGAGGATGAGCTGACCTCAAAATTGTCTCAAAATTGATAGCCTCTGAGGCATGAAGTCTTTTCGCGCAGCCTTTTGGAATCAATCAAGGCCATGACCGCTTCCCGCCTTAAACAGTTCATCGGGAAGCCGCTGCGCGGCGACCCCGGAACTTCTAGAACTCGGTCACTGGGGCAATCGAGGGTTCCGCAGCCGTAGCCTTTGGGCACTAGCCCTCCGAAAATGAATTAGTCTTTTGGAGGAATTGGTCTTACAGAAGGGCCAAACGCCCTGATGCAAATGTAATGATGCGATCTTGCTACTCTCCAGGCTGAAAATATGAAGTCAGACAAATTAACCCCTTGTAATCTTAACTAGGAGGCTAACCTCCCTGCAACATATGAACGACAAGGTCATGCATTGACGATTGCTTCTGGCTTGACTGGCTGGGTTGACCAGGTCTCCGCTGGGGCCCGAGATGGATTCACGCCCCTCAGCCCTCCAGGTTGCCGACGCGTGGCTCGGCTACGCTTGGCTACGCTTGGCTGCGCCTTTGTTTCGCCTTGAATATAAGCCCAACAGCTGGGAGCATGGAACCCCTATCCCGTGTTGGCAGTCAGATGTCATTGGGGCGTTTGCAGAACCCCTGGCTGCTGAAAAATCAAGTAATCGGGGCGAGCTTTGCACATATGCGAGGTGCGCAATCTTGGCAGTTACCTGCTGCTTGCAGCATAACAAGATCTAATGTGTGGGGCGGTCTGCAAGCAGCTTTGACCGAGAAATTTGAACTGCTGCCTTCTGTGCAGCTGTCTCGACGCCCGCAGTAACACTCTCTCCGCCATCTAAACAGCGAATGACGCGCCAAGAGCACCAAAGGCAAATGCTGACTGCCTCAACACGGGTGCTTCTTTCTTCCTCACGGCGTGCACTTGCCATGGGCCGGAGAAACATGCCACTTTGGTGAACTTAAAGCCTGATGTCTGCTTCGAGTTGTGTCCGAAAATTGCGCGCCGAGCTGCTCTAGGGTGAGAAAATCAGAGAAATCTTCCGTCACTCGGAAAAATGCTCCAGAAAAACCTATATCCAAGCAAAGGAGAAACCTTTCGGTCAGTCATCCACAGGGATCAAGTGCTTTGCGTCCCAGGCAGCGTCCGTGGCACCCCAGAGTGCCACGCTGCCCGAGGCACCTTCCGACGGGCAAACCATGTCCAGTGAGCAGCTAGTATGACTTCTGCTTTTAATTGGGTGAGAATCCAGGAAGGGTCAGGTTGCACAAGCGACATGGCTAATGAGACTCCTTGCAAAGACAAAGTCAGCTGGAGGCTGCGCCTTGGGCTATGGCAACCTCGTCATCTACATAGAAGAAGTTGAAGATATTGAGGTCCTGCAGGCCTCATGAGACAGGCATCGAATAAACCGGAGTACGCATCTGCAGCTCCCAGTTCGACTCTTCCATAGCAGCCCAGAAACATTTCAAGCAGTGTCCTTTCAAAACGGTCCTCAAGTTGCAGCAAGTTTGTTTGCTAATAATCTAAGTTGAACACCAAGACTCACCCATGAAGCAGCAGGTGCCGTTGCAACGGCACCGAACTCCGGATGCAGCGCGCGCGTGGGCGCTGCCCGGACCTGGGCTGCCGGGCGCGCCGCTTCGAAGTCCTCGCTGCTCAGAGCCTTGGGGAAGGGCCAGGCGAAGTCCTCGACGGGTCGCGACGGGTCGCGACGGGTCGGTGGGTCGCTGGGTCGATGGGTTGATGAGTTGATGGGTCCTTTTTTGTTCTCGCCGGGGGGACGATTACTTCGGGGGGGGAGGGGTTCAACAGGCGATGGTTGACATCTTTCCGGATGGTTGACATATCCGGAGCTTTGGTTGAAGGAGGCTCCATGGTTGAAGGACAATGCCTCTGGGTCCAGGACCAATCCAGGTCCGAAACCGGCGTGGAGTGCATGGCAGGGTGCTGAAACAACTGCTCTTAAAACATGGGCGGCACTGACTCCTCCCAATGCGCCAACCCTCCGCTCCTTTCCAAAGACCTTCAAGTTGTTGGTGATCGGCTGGAAGGCCAAGGTCGTCCGCTTCTCTGGGGCTGGCCACTTGAAGCGGGCAAAGTAGCCGAAGAAGAAGCCACCGAGCCCAAGCATCTCAAAGACGCCGTTCTGATTTACGTGCTTGCTGCCTCGGGTGATTGGTAAACTCAGAATCGAGGACTGAAACGAGGTAAGTCAGGTGCGTGCCTCTGCCGGCTGCACCCGTACCCACCTCTCTCCGCTTATATATATATATATGTATGCAGACCAACTGCTGAGAACCTTCTAGCTAGCATGATTCTCATCAGCGTCTCACATCCCTACCAGCTGCCGTGCGCCTTGGGTGTATGCCGAGGTACTACTGTCTTCGAATCGCTGCACGGCTGTGACAAAGCCATCCACATACCAACCACGATCCAGTGGGGACGGAGGCGGTGTGCCCTTCCGCTCAGCGACGACTGCATTCTTCGTCGCCAAATACCTGGCCAACGTTCCATTCTTCAGTCGCAGTCCTGGATCTCTCACTGTGTCGATGCCGCATCCGAAGCAAAACCATGGGAACAAACCATGGATTCCTCCGAGACAATGCTGGGCTGAAATCACTCGCTGGTTCTCAGCAGGGAATCAGGGAATGACCCCCTATCACCCATCCCATATGGTTTCTTTTGAGGAATCCCCAAAACCGGTTCATTCTGAAAACCCGGAAGGTCATTCCCTGAGCACCAGCAAGATCAACGACCCCAAATGAACCAAGATGCACCAAGCGCCATCGTTTGCCCCCCGGTCGGCCACTTCCAGTCAACTTCTCCAGGTAAGGAGCTTCCTCCAATGGCACGTGGCAAACACAGCAAGCGGTTCCTCGCGCCTGACTCATTTAGACAAGCTCTGTACTGCCCTGATTTTATGATCAAAGTCACCCCCGTGGTGGGTTAAAGGGAAACAGCCCCAGTTTCTGACTTTAATCCCAGAAACAGTGAAACTAACGACCCCAGCTGTACT
The DNA here is from genome assembly GCA_963377175.1 of Effrenium voratum. NCBI lineage: Eukaryota > Dinophyceae > Suessiales > Symbiodiniaceae > Effrenium > Effrenium voratum. Next base: position 94,731 of record CAUJNA010000443.1, on the reverse strand, counting down.
GCAAATCGCATCATCCCTGGGAAGCAATGCATGGTCGTTCCGAAAGAACTTCAGCACAAGGATGGCTGGTCCAAATGGATAGAAGCGCGGATCGCGGCCGAATAATCATATGTCTGGTCAAACAACAAGAATTCAGCCAAAAGCCCGTGAGCTCGTTGTACTAGGTTAACCCTCAGCCGAGCCACCCAAAATCCATGCGTCATCTGTTTCACACAATTTCCTGCGGGGCCAAATCTGGCTCTGCCCACTCTGCGTGCCTGGTTCAGCTGACCCTTCTCCTTCTGCACTTGGAGCAGTGCTCGCAGCACTGCATCCTCCGCTGGCCTGTCGCTGCCTTGCATCGAGCAGGAGGTCGCTAAGCCAAGATTTGACAAGACAAATGCTGAGACGTTGTGTTTGCTTACCTTACATGCACGGGTATGCAATCCCAAACCCTCGTAGGCTTGCATCCTGCTGATATTCAAAGGCGACATGGTATCGCAGCCGTCGCAATGCACCTTCGTCTCAGTGGTCGCTGTTGTAAAATTTGTGAGCTCACGCGAATTGGCACGCTCCTTTGAACAGAACCAGCACAAGTCTTCTCTCCCCGAGCTTGCTTTGGAGTTCACACGAAAGTAACTTGATGGCCAAAGTGGAGTGAGTGCGGCATCCAGCAAAAGACTCCCCTCATGCGGGCGAGCTTTGGGAATGATGAGCATGTTTGATGAGACGCAAGTCCTGACTGTCGTTTCGGGGCATGTTCCCAAGCTCAAGAAGTCTCTGCTCCAGGATCTGGGGTTGAGCCTCGACTGCTCGTTGACAGGTTCGAGAACAATACAGCCAAGACCCCCTCCCCCTGGGCATCTAACATTGCGGAACCAGTTCAGCAAAGAGTTGTAGAATGGACACAAGCAATGCCATGAGCATCCAGAGAGCTGTGAGGAACCCGCCTATCTCAACTTCGCACAGCAAACCCGAGACTCCAAAGGAACAAACATTTTGCAGGATCCCGCCTGGCTTGCCAGCCGACCGCAAAGTGGCCACCTGAAATCAAAGCTGAGGTTCAATTGACCCAGATTTCCCTTTGCAACGTTGTAAGCCAGAAAAGTTAAAACAAAAAAGCCCTGTCCAACGGGCCAAATGTCAATCCCCAGACTCATCTGGCACCATGCACTCCCGCATGCCACAAAAGCATGTGCAGGGTTGGCTTCTTTTCAAAACGGACCGCTTGTCCGCTTCGGATGCAAAAGGATGCAAGCAGACCCATCCCGCTGGATGCAGCAAGCGCTCCGAAGCACTGCTCTCACAGAGAGCCAGACAAAAATAAAATCACTCAGGGTTGAGCTTTTGGGGGCCCAAGTTCGTCAGCCCGGCCTCTTGCACAAAAGCCTCTGGCGCGCTCCGCCTGCGAATTCCACCATCCCCACAAACAGCACCGTTCCTTTCGCGGGGGAAATAGTGACCCAAGTACTTGTCTCAGCTTCCATGTATTGTATCGACAATTCCTGTGCAACACCGTCGCGTTGACAACACGCCGCCAGGAACTGGATGGTATGGGCAGAACACATCGCAGTCCTTCTTCACGACAGGAGGACCGCACAACATCAAAAAGCTGCCTAGTTTCCTGTTGCCCTAAACGAGGCCCGCAAAAGATTGACTGTCAGTTTGGCACAGACATCTTGACTTGTATGTGGCCCTCACTTGCTCTGTAATGTTTGACCCCCAATTGGAAAAGCACCCTCTATTGTGGCAATGTATTTTCGCAATTGAGGATCTTGTGACTGTGTGGGGTCCTCAATTGTGGCATTGTTTGCCGGAAAGAATGCCGGGAAAAAATCCTGACAAACAACGACTGGCCAAAAAGAGTCGGACAAAACACAGGCAAACAAATCCAGGCAAACATTAGGAATTATTTTTTGAAGTGGTCCCCAAACCATCAATTTTAAGATAACTTCTTTACCAAAAAAAAAAGTAAGGGCCAACATTCGCGCAACAGGGGTTGCCCACAAGAGGCCCTGAGCCTCTTTCATGTGACTGTTTTGGGTCCTCTTTAGTGTCCAACTATTGTGGGGAAGCCTTAGCCTTTTATGTTAACAAGGGTGGTTCACCTAACCTAGCTCTTCCCAGCTCAAAGGGTAAAGGCCTTGGATCTAGGAAGTCCATTTTGCCAGTGGCCCCAAACCAAGGTAGAATTGGCAATGCTAAAGCAAGCACTGGGAATCAGAGAGTCAACCTTGGCAATACTAAAATAGAATTGACAATACTAAAGTAAGTACTGGGAATCTCAGAGTCAACCTTGACAATGCTAAAGTAGAATTGGCAATACTAAAGTAAGTACTGGGAATCTGAGAGTCAACCTTGGCAATGCTAAAGTCGAATTGGCAATACTAAACTAAGTACTGGGAATCCGAGAGTCAGCCTTGCCAATACTAAAGTAGAATTGGCAATACTAAAGCAAGTACTGGGGATCTGAGGGTCAACCATGGCAATACTAAAGTGGAATTGGCAATACTAAAGTAAGTACTGTCCCTCCCAGGATTTTTGGATTTTTTCCAAGGAGGGTCCAGCTAACTGGTTCCGCTGTGCCGTGTAAACAGGGTCCAACATTGCATCCCTCATTAAAAACAGAACATAGCAGACTTATGTCAAGCGGAGTCCAGGACTTAAAATGTGGTTGTGGACTGGTGTCGCATGAGAGCTGCATTGTCATTGTGCAATGGCATGTTTGTTCTGCGGTGTACATCTCCCTTCCTCGCACTCAGCGCGGCCAAAAGCGCCAAAGCACAGAGTGGCAGTCCTGCGTAACCCGCCCAATCGGCTCCCGAGTTCAGATTTGATTGGCTTGGGTCCACATTGACAATGAGGCAAAACGCCCATCCCGATGCGCACACACACACACACCAATGTCAGCATTCAATTTGTCAGGGGGCGCGCTTATTGACAAGGATTCAGAGAAATAAGCCCGAACAGCAGAATATTGGAATAGTGAGCTTGAGTACATCTAGTTTGCTTGAGTGGGCAAGTAGGGCAGGAGTCAAGAATGAGGTGGAGGCATCACAGAGTGTCTTCTTCCTTTACACATCATCATGTGTATTGAGCGCATGGCATCCTGTCCTCTCCTGCAAGCCCGCTGCCGGGCTGACTCCATGTCAGGAAACAGGCACCACAGGTGGCCACTGGGTAGCCACTAGGTGGCCTCTTGCCCTTTCCAAGTCCGAAAGGCTGCAAGGACTTTGGAGAAAGCTGCTAGCCGTTTCACCGGGATGCGCCCAACTGGATCTCTAAAAGGCAAAGACTCTGTGCAAGTGCTGGCCTTACATTCGTTAGACGTGTTCTTTGCCTCCGCACCCAGGCGGGGAATGACGGCACTGAATCCAGATCTCATGCGCTGACAGCTGGGAGTCATTCTGATATCAGGAATCGTGAACACTTCTATCATGATGCTGATGCCTGCCGGCTTGATGGCCTGAGTACTTGTATACAGGCAGAAAATGAATATGTATATATCCATATACATAATGTATATTACATATACAAATTTATGTATGCGCACGTCAGGTGTTGGTAGCATCTAGTTGCTTGAAAGCTGGGATCTTGCTACTGCAATCCAAAGTAGCGGTCTTCCCATGATGCTGGGCTGTGGAAGTGACCCATATTCTGGATTGCCGCAGCTACCAAATGCAGGCTTGGGCCAATCGCATTGCGAGCCGGAACTGTGCCCATGAGCTGTGTTGTGAGACTCATCATGGTTCCCTCTCCTTCACTCTCTCTCTCTCTCTCTCTCTCTCCCTCTCTCTCTTGTTGCTCACATTGGAGGTCCCCAAACAGGAATTCTTGTACTATACACCTGAACATTGCCTTGTAAATGGAGGTGTCCCTTTATTTTGGTAGAAAAAGCCATGTTTCAAATGGGCAAAATGCATCTTTTAAGGAGCCCTGCCAAAAATGGCCGGCTTTTCTTTTTCCCTTCACCCCCCTAACCCCAACCCCACATCCACTTCGAGCCTTTCGCCCCACATCCGACGCTGGGCGCTGGGGGCACGGGCCGAGGCGGGCGGCACCGCCAGCAGCGCCTCCAGCGCCTCTCGAAAGCTCCGCTTTAGACCAGGCGGAATGACTTGGTTTCTGTGAGACTTGGCGGTCAGAGATTGCGACACTTCGCCCAAACTCAAGGGAAAAGAATGACTTGGCTTTCTCTTGCGGCGTCACGGAATGTCTGTCTGGTTCAGCTTCTGGTGCACTAAGGATCTCGAAATTTCCTTTGACATCCAATGTTGGAAGGCGTCATGCTGCACCGTTTCAATGGAATTGTTCATGTTCGAGCAGGACCTTGCAAAGACTCGTCAAAACCATCCATGCCCTCAAATTTGAGCCACAAAGGCACTTTGGGCGTGTGCGAGAGAAAGCTGTAAGAATAGAAACAGATGCCGTGCTGTTTGTCCCACTGCCACGGACAAGCCTCCATCGCAACCTCGCCCTCATAGCCTAAGCCAGCAGCCGTGAATGGATGCAAATCGGAGGCTGGCGAAAAGTTGATCGATCCTGCACATCCGAAGGCCGCAACCTCCTGCTAATCAGCTTTCTGCGGGGCTCATCCCGTGCCCCTTGTTTCGCAAAAACCACAGGTGCAGCATCCATGTCCGAAGCCTCAGCTTGGATTCAGTGAGAAGCTCCGCGCCCATCCGGTGCCACTATGGTGCCGGGCCATCGATGCCACTGGCGACCTCCTCAAGGAAGCCCAAGGGCAGGGCCTCGGAATTCCGGCCCAGCGCTCGGACATGAGGACTTGCTTCACATGTCTCAGGTCACAAGGCGCCAGGTTTTGGCTTACAGTGAAATGCCCCTGAAGTGGCCGCCTGGTCTGGAATGAACTGCTTCGCGCTTGGATGGGCCGCAGGGCCTTCACTCATCGAGCTGGGTCAAGCTCAGTCAATTGGCGCAGCCGCACTGAGCCGAGGCCATTGCACTCGCAGTAGTTTGCCCACTGCTTTGTCCTGGCAAGCCCAATCCGAGCAACCCCTTCTCGGTAAGCCCGAAGCAAACCCTGGCGAGGTGCTAGCAGGCGCCAAATGCCAATGATGCTCGATATCGTTTTGCAAGCCCCGAACTTTCTTCCTCAACTTGGGCAACTGAGGTGCAAAACGACGTCAGCTGCCAACCTTCGGGTAGTGCGTCAGCAGCGCCTGAGCTTCAAAAACCTACTTTAGGCCAGCAGCTCCACCCAATGGCCAAAAGGGCACGGTGGCATTGACTCACAATATGGGGTTCACTTCTCCTACTATGCCCTTCGACACTGACGGCATGAAGCAACACACCCCTCCTTCAAACCATGGCCTCATTTTCTCCTCCAAACAATGACAGGGGTAAGCAAAACTCTTTTAAGGCGCTTGCAATGAACAGCATTGGTTCGCTTGTAAGATATTCATGTGCATTTCAACTGCAGACTCACACAACGTGGTGGCTGGGCTTGGTGTCTTTCCAGAGTGTGCTCTTGCTGCGCCGAATTCAGAAAGAGTCGCTTGGTGAACCCTCTGCGAACTTCGGATGGGTTGAATCGGTGGCTCTCGCTGTGCGGTGGGTCCGGGCCCCAAGCCCAGCGCCACCCGCAGCAGCCGGAAGACCCCGCAGGGCGGCGCGCCCCCGCTCCGGCAGAGCCTCGCAAAGAACAACGAGGGAGCCGTTTCGGGGCACTGCATCTCGCAAACATGTAAACATATATATATATATATATGTATATATATGTACAATATATATATATATATATATGTATACACATGTATGAATCCGTCACCAAGTGGGGCGTACTGGATTCATGATTCATTCCTTCGCCTTGAAACCTACCTCCCTGGCTCCCTGGGTCCTCTGTTCCAAATGCGGCCACTGCCACCCACTCTGCGCTGTTTTTGCTCGGGCGGGATTGGCTACTTTGCGGTGCATCTGAAATGCCCCGGCGGCCCGCTCAGGCATTTCCAGCACAAGGCGTCTTAGACGCCGCATCGCGTCGTGCTCAGCCATAGGCGATGCGCTGATCCTAGCTACAACATACTTTCCTTGCAGTTGCCCGGAAAAAGTGCAAATCATTTGAGAGTCACATAGGGTCAACGCCTTGCTGTGGTGTGCTGGAAGTGAAGCGCTCAGGGCAAAAGGCGTGATGCTCTGAATCTGGAGTGTGTTCAAGTTCCACTTCCAGCTCCACAAGTCTCCCAATGTCTGAATGCATTGCACTCATGCTATCTGGGGCACACGCACGCACTGCTAGCGGTGCTATGCCGTTGACGCGCTCCGCGCTGAAGAAACTATGACATTCCGACACTAGCCTATCAAACCTGTGAGGTGCTTTTATGAGCTCACGGTTGAATGAATTCTTGCTAAGACTCTGAAGTAGCCCGAGTGCAACTGATGACCGAGCTCATCCATCAAAAGATGTAACTTCCTCGGCGATGCTCCCAACGCAAGTTTCAAGCAACAGGGCCATGCACATCAGGCTCGCTCAGTGGCAACTCAGGACAGGGAGTTGGACTCATCCTGAGAAAAAACAAGGCTTCAAAGATCATGGTAGGAGGAAACCATTCAAACAAATCAAACGGATCTGTCAACAGCTCACCGACTGACAAGCTGATGTGTGTGTGTGTGTGTGCGTGCCCGCATCCGCGTATGTATGAAGATGCAGAACTGTCTCTCTCGCCCTCTCTCTCTCTCTCTCTATTGTGATTGCGCATACCTGTCCCTTCCTCAATCTGTCTGTGTGTGTGTGTGAGTGTTTGCTGCGTCTGTGCTGCTTAGCATGCGTCTCTGTGTGTATGTGTCTGTGTGTATCTGTGTGTGTGTGTGTGTGTCTCTCTGTGTGTCTGTGTGTGTGTGTGTGTTCTGTGTGTGTGTGTCTCTCTGTGTGTGTGTGTCTCTGTGTGTGTCTCTGTGTGTGTCTCTGTGTGTGTGTGTGTGTCCCTGTCTGTGTCTGAGTGTGTGTCTCTGTGTGTGTGTGTGTGTCTCTGTGTGGGTGTCTCTGTGTGTGTGTGTGTGTCTCTGTGTGTGTGTGTCTCTGTGTGTCTATGTGTCTCTGTGTGTGTCTGTGTGTCTGTGTGTCTGTGTGTCTGTGTGTCTGTGTGTGTGTGTCTGTGTGTCTGTGCGTCTGTGTGTCTGTGTGTCTGTGTGTCTGTGTGTCTCTGTGTCTCTGTGTCTCTGTGTCTCTGTGTCTCTGTGTCTCTGTGTCTCTGTGTCTCTGTGTCTCTGTGTCTCTGCGTGCCTGCATGCCTGCGTGCCTGCGCGCCTGCGTGCCTGCGAGCCTTCGCGCCTGCGTGCCTGCATGCCTGCGCGCCTGCGTGCCCTGCGCGCCTGCGTGCGCCTGCGTGGCCTGCGCGCCTGCCGTGCGGGGGTGGGTGGTGGGTTGGTGGGTGGTGGTGGGTGGTGGGTTGGTGGGTGGGTGGGTGGGTGGTGGGATGGGTGGTTGGTGAGGGTTTGGGGAGGTGGTGTGGGGGGTGGGTGGGTGGGTGGGTGGGTTGGGTGGGTGGTGGGTGGGTGGGGGTGGGTGGGTGGTGGGTGGGTGGGGGGGTGGGTGGGTGGGTGGGTGGGTGGGTGGTGGGTGGGTGGGTGGGTGGGTGGTGGGTGGTGGTGGGTGGGTGGGGTGGTGGGTGGTGGGTGGGGTGGGGGGGTGGGTGGTGGGTGGGTGGGTGGGTGGGTGGCTATGGTGGGTGCTGATTGGGTGGTGGGTGGGTGGGTGGGTGGGTGGGTGGGTGGGTGGCTGGGTGGGTGGGTGGGTGGGTGTGGGTGGGTGGGTGCGTGGGTGGGTGGGTGGGTGCGTGGGTGGGTGGGTGGGTGGGTGCGTGGGTGGGTGGGTGGGTGCGTGGGTGGGTGGGTGGGTGGGTCGCTGTGTGTGTGGCGGGGGGGGCTATGTGCGCGCGTGTGAGTCTGCGTGTGCATGTCCGTGTGTCCGCGCGCTTGCGCGCGTGCGTGTGCGTGCGCGCGCGCCTGGGCAGGCGCTTGGGCGCGGGCGTGCGCATGGGCGTAGGCGTGGCCGTAGCCGTGAGCGGGGGGGAGCGCGCGGGTGAGGGTGCGGGTGAGTGTTTGCTCGCGCGTGCGTGCGCTTGAGGGTGTGTGAATGTGAATATGAATGTGTTTGCGCGCGCGTGTGTGTGTGCGTGTGTGTGTTTATGTGCGTGCATGTGTATGAATGAATGTGCGACTGTGTGTGTGACTGTTTGTGTGTGTGACTGTGTGCGTGTGTGACTGTGTGACTGCGTGTGCGTGTGACTGTGTGTGTGTGTGTGCGTGTGCGTGTGCGTGTGCGTGTGCATGTCCGTGTGCGTGCGCGCTTGCGTGCGCATGTGCGTCTGCGTGCGCGCGTGCGTGCGCGTGTGCGTGCGCCTGCGCCTGCACCTGTGCGCGCGCTTGTGCCTGCGCCTGCGCCTATGCCTGCGCCGGTGCCCGCGCCTGTGCCTGTGCGTGCGCGTGCGCGTGTGCGTGCGTGCGCGTGCGCGTGCGTGTGCGGGTGTGCGGGTGTGCGTGTGCCTGCGCGCGCGCGTGCGCGGGCGCGGGCGCGGGCGCGGGCACGGGTGCGTGGGCGTGGGTGTGGAGTGGGAGTGGGAGTGGGTGTGGGTGTGGGTGTGTGTCTGTGGGCGTGTGCGTGTGTGTGTGTGTGCGCGTGTGCGTGCACGTGTGCGTGCGCGTGTGCGTGTGCGTGTCTGTGTGTGTGTGTGCGAATGTGTACGAATGTGTACGAATGTGTGCGAATGTGTGCGTGTGTGCTGTTCGTGTGTGTTCGTGTGTGTGTCTGTGTCTGTGTCTGTGTCTGTGTCTGCGTCTGTGTCTGCGTCTGTGTCTGCGTCTGTGTGTCTGTGTGTCTGTGTGTCTGTGTGTCTGTGTGTCTGTGTGTCTGTGTGTCTGTGTGTCTGTGTGTCTGTGTGTCTGTGTGTCTGTGTGTCTGTGTGTCTGTGTGTCTGTGTGTCCTGT
>CAUJNA010000443.1:0-80000 GCA_963377175.1 Effrenium voratum | reverse complement strand
CTGCGATTGTCCAATTTTCAGACATAATTGTTCCTTATCAGCACTTTGATCGTTTGCTAGGTTCAGAGCTGTCCAGTCAGCTGTCCAGTGTGTAAGTGTCTGCATTGTTCTCTTTGAAGTATCTCCCCTATGTACTTGAATTACACACAAGGAATTGAAAAACCTTCGCCCGGATTCTTCCAAGTGCTCGTTTCTAACGGTCTCCGCCTGCAGGGGTGCGCAAATGGTCAAAAGTCATCTTTAAGACAGATTATCCCTAAGATGCCTGGATTCTTTCCCATGGCTGTGTGGATTCGGCTGCTTCTTTTACTGCCCGTGAAAGAAACGCATTGAACATGTCAAGCAATAAGAGCCATCCTCCGCTTCAGGTGCAAGCTGCTTGAACCCGACTCTCGCCATATCTTGCCACATGGTCATGAGGAGTACAGCGCCTGCGAATTGCGTTTGCTCCGCTGCAACATCTGGGTTTCCGGTAGATGTGTCCCAAGATCAGGGACCACTGCCTTTTGCATGCAGCAATCCTGGCTCGCCGTCCTGCCTGAAGCACGGCAGGCAGAAAATTGTGCCCATCGATCCTGGCATGGGATCTTTCTCAATCACCAGAACGAAAGACCAAAGCATCTGAGAGAACGCATTCAAGGCCAAGACCTCAATCAAACATACTTGAGCGTCGCCTGGCGCAATCCAGACTTGGCTCTGGCCATACCCAAGTCCTTTGTTTCCCAAGAAACGGGCCTCTGGCAAGGCAAGTGCCATGCCGAGGCGGCCCCCCCTCCCCCCCCCCCAAAGTCTGGGAGCAATTCCCGAGACCCGCTCTGAAAATTGGTCCTGTGGGCCCGCAAATGATGAGCACCGGGCTCAGGAACATGAAAGTGTATACCATGGAGACGATGGCATTGGCGAAAAGGGTCCAGCCTGCAGTCAGCAGAGCGAGTGCTCAAGAATCCTTGTGGGTCGCTGGGTCTTCGATCCGCGGATACCAAAACTGCGATTATCATTCATCGTGAACACTGTGTCAAGTACTAAGTAGAATGTGCTCAGATTGACAAAGGAGAAGCCTTCCTGGAAAAAATATGTGGCACTTTGCGAAAGCTGGGCCATGCGCCTAGCTTTTGGAAGAGAAGGATGCGGCATGGCAGCAGAAAGGCCGTGCCGGAAATCGTGGTGATGGCGCCGCCCATGATCGAAGGTCCTGTCCAATTTGCGCTTCAGCTGAGAATCGCCGTTCTCACTTCAGGTGGCCACAAACCTGCCGAGTGTTGGCAACTGTCCAGGACAATCTTCACAACCCTTGGTCCCCTAACAATGAACAGAACCAACAAATCAAAAAACAACAACTTGATCCAAGAACAGTGAAGCAATCCAAAGCCAACCGCGCCCAAACCTCCATTTCACCTCCAGAATTGTACCGCGTGCGCGTCTTCGGCAATTCCCGGGTTTGGGTCCTATGACCACCAGCGCGTGGCGCATCTTCTCCAGGGACTCCGACATCGGCGCCTCGTTGTAGGCGTGGGCCAAGTGGAGGCAGTAGTCCAGGCTAAGGCCCACAAAGATGGTGGCGCCAATAGCCTCCGCCACTCCAAACCTCAGAGAGGGCCAATCAAACCAGGGAAATGGCACAGGGCGTGCTCAAAGCAGAGGGGAGGAAAAGGAAAGTTGTCGCAGGTGTCAGCTTGCTTGGCAAGCCTGTATTTCTGTCCCAGGCGACTCAGGCTTGGGAACAAACGCAAAGCGACATACTTGTAGAGGGGGGATATTCATGGAACAGGAAGGCACAAAGCAGGCGAGCATAACAGCATCCGACGAGCAGGGCGTCATATCATATTCGCATGAGTGAATGTCCCAAGATTGCAGGCAAAAATGTAAACAAGCTCAGCTAGAAATCCTTCAGCTACATGAGGCCCCTGCTCATAGTCCATAATATTCAGGAGGAAGCCCGATAAGACGCAGACCACCAGAATCACATTGAGGCAAACGTAGAGCGCCAGGATGAGGTTCCTAAGCGAAAAATCGAGACCTGGGGACTCAGGCGGTTGCGACGTATCCCGGGCTGAAATCGTACCGGGCTGTGAAAAATGGCTCGGGTTGGCCAATACGATGTTCCACGATCCCAATAGGGAAGCCACTAGAAAGGGGACCGGTTCCTTGCGTAACCCAAGCCAAGGACTAAGGAGCTTCTCCCGACCTGCTATACTCTTCGGCTACGGAAGATGTCATCACACAAAAGCTAGGTTGCAAAAAAACAAAACCAAAACAACCACCCTTAAGTGTTCAGAGGAGAATCCAGAGGGGTTTATAGATTTAGGGTTTAGGGTTTAGGGCTTGGGGGTTGGCTATGGCCATGCGCGCGCCGACGGCCAGGTGTCTGCGTAAAGATGGCCACCGCCACCATGGACACGGTGATGGACCCGCCGAAGGCCATGAAGGTGCTCGCCAACACCTCGACCGCTCGACTGCTCGACCGCTCGACCGCTCGACCGCACGGTAGACCCACGCTCGCGTGGTGAGCGCCGGCGGCCGAGCCGCGGCTCGGCCGCCAAATTGGGGTATGCGTAAACATAGGTGGGTGTCCGAAAATGCGTGTCTCCCAATGGGTTGAAGCCAACTGCTTCCAAGCCTCAAACTGAGACACAAAACAGGTTTGGCGTCTTTTGTTTTCCTAAGCCAACCAAAAGGGGCCCTGAAGAAATAGACATACAAAATCGACGGGCGTTCTTTCTGTTGAGCAATGGCCCGGGGATTTCAGACAGCCAAACTTGGGAAGATGCCTCTTCAGGCCATCTATTGGCATTCCAGGTCGCGGAAGCGCGAAATGTGGCATGACTGTCTTCCTATGACCCCCTTCCGCGGCCTGACTCTCCAACTCCATCTGCGTAAAAGTGACGGATACCATCAGCATCGCACCGGCCTGAGGCGGCTCAAAAAGCTCACAGTCCGCTGAAAAGGTTTGGGCCAGGGGGGGCATATCTAGCCTAAACAGTAAGCTAAGCTTGTCTCCTGCCGGGAAGGACCAGCGATTTGGTATGATCAATGCTTGAACATGATGTGTCACCAACACAGCTCAGTGGCGCTTGCAGGTGCTCTGGCGTTTCGGGCTTCCACCCAGTCAGCCCATCGTTCTTGCACCTCTGTCCTTAGCAGCATCTCAAACCGAGCTCGAATATGCTTCCCGCTGCTGATCTCTAGTGAGCTTGACAATTTGAGGCCCCACCACATTCAGAAGCGTGCTGTTTCGGAGGGTATTCGCAATTGTTTGATGGCAATGGTTGTTGCGCGTTCTCACTCTCAAGGCTGTCAAAAACGTGAAGCATGCAGAATGCAAGACCGTAACCGTGACAGTGATTATCAGTGATGTTCGCCTCTCATGCTTGAGATACGTTGAGATCGCTAGCTGTACCTGTCACGAGCCGTGCACTACTCTGCACTACAAGCCGTAGGTGTATCAACCAAGGCTCCTGTAGGACGTCGCATCATTCATGGCCACATTAATTTTGAGCCTCAGGGACAGACGCGACAAATCCTCACGAGTGAAATGCACCATCTGCTCGCAACCACGTTTTCTTGACAGCCACTATGAAGCTAAGATGTCAGCCTCACACGGGCAAAATACGGTCGCCCATCATAGTCTGGCTGGTCGGTGGCCACATCCCTCGGCACAACACAGACCGATCGTGCCATGAGCACGGCTCGCCAGACTAAAACTGGAACACATGAAGAAAACTGATTTCCTGGTCTGTTGTCTGTCGATGGGACGGGAGCTCCGATTTGGGGCTTTGACTTAGGGTCCAGGGCACCCTGCAACAACCCTCCAAGGATCAAGCCCAAGGAAAGGTGCTGCTGCCTCCAGGTGCATGAACGCCTGCCAACGCATTTCCGGCGCCCCAAGGGATTCGCCCCCAAGCTCCGAGAAAACCGAGCTTGCTGCCTCCCCAAATACATGTGTATATATATATATATATAGATCCATGAAAAGATATGTATACTGATCATGTTCTACACCATTTCAAGGGAAGCGGAAAAAATGCGCAAATCTAAGCTTGCAATAAATGGCTATCGCTAGGCAGGAACCAATTGCTTGCGAGACACGAACGTAAGGTGAATCGGGAAGAAGGAGAATCAGTCCATCGTCCGCAGATCTTTCCCCGGGCAAATGCATCGAGATGTGGCCCGCATCGCTGGCAGTGAAAGGAGTCCGCTTGGCGCGCAAAATCCGACACAAGAAAGACTGGCGAAGAGACGCGAAGGACCTAAGAAAAACGCCGGGAAGCACAGGGAGGGAAGAAGCCAGAAACGGAATCCCGTCCCCTTAAACACATCGCCGCGGGAGACTGTTGCAATGGGAAAGACCCACCAGTCACCTCTGACTCCCAATCCTCGCAGACATGGAAGAACTCATCCCTCCCTCGGACCACGCCCCCCACCCTCGCAGCACGCCAGTTGCATGGGGGTCGGGACCCTTAGAGTCTCTTGAGTCACAATCCAAGCCTGGTACAAAGATGGTGAATCCACAATCATGTAAAGAGTTTCGAAGGCGGCCCCACCTATTTATGGTTGGGACTGGCCCTTAATATCCCTCACTTACCCGGGTTTTGATTCTGGCTCTGACATTGATAGCATCCGACTAAGTGTGGTGCTACTGTTGGGGAATTTGCAAAGCACCTGAATCTCTGATCAAACTGGCCCCTCAACCCGGCTACGGGAAAGGGAGCGATGCCAACGCATACTGGCTTGCCTTTCAAGAACCCTGGCAAGCTCTTACACTATGATCATGGGTATGGGTCAAAACTTAAACCACCAGGAATTGGACCACAGGTGCTAGTCATTGTTTCCATTTACCAGGGTGCCATTTTGGGTTTTCCCCTATTTTTGACAACCGCAGCCATATCTCTTGTGTCCGGGCTTGTGCGAAAAATCGGCCACTCCTTGAGGCCATCCCTTTGGGCTGTCGCGCCTGGAGACCCTGGGAGGCCAGATCAGGGTTCTCCACCTGGGCGTCCCGAGGTGTTGAAACCTTTTTTCCCAGACACGGGAAAATGCCTCAAGCAACTCCTCGGTTGCTTTCTGCTCCCCTGCTAGAAGCTGAACTTTTAGTGGTTTGGTGGAAAACCCACTAGTTGGCAACAAGTTAAAGTCCTAACAGCCAAGCAGAATGCCTCAAGCAACGGTATTGGCTGAACCATCGGGGAGGACATGGCCGTGGTTGTCAACACCGTTTTGGGATCCCATTTCGGTTGGTAGGTGCTGCACCACCCATTTTAGAACCTATTTTAGTGGGGATTGGGATGTTCACGGGGGGTACGAAGTCTTGACCCATAGCCACATGGGAAACTGCGGGTGGACATGGGAAAATGCGGGTGGACAAATCTTGTTTACTCAGTTGCAGTGCTCCTCTGCTTGAGGGGTGCAAGATCTCCAACAAACTAAGCCTTTTTCTTGGCTTCTACCGCGATCTTCAGCCCAAGGAACTGGAAACTCACCATCCACCGAGCGGAGGTACCGCTCCCAGCCTGCACAGGCGGAACATGTGCATGCCCTATGGGCGGGGCAAAATGAGGGGCTGCTCGTCTTGAAATGGGCAAACGCTCAAGAGCTGCCAAACCTCCGACCTCAGAAACAAAAGTTCTGGAACGCTCCCCTTGTCTTCATGCAACCTCGTCTACAAAATAAAGTGAGCCGTGCCCGGAAACCATGGACATGCCAAGCGCATGTGTGCATTGCAACTGTCAAATGGCAAGAGTAAAGCTCTGGAAACTAAGGGATCAAAGGCTGGGGTCGCGAATGCGCTTTTAAGAGCAGACGGAAGTAGCGAAATGTATCAAATGTTTTGTGACACACCGAAGCTCCATCACCCCCTCTCCCAGCACGGCAACGCACCAATGCATCATCCCATCTGTTCAGGTTCGGTTCAACACATCTCATGCTTGATGACTCTTGTGGATGTGGGATCTGGTCTACCGCTGATCCAACACACCATCCATATTGTTCCTGACCATCTGCAAATGCGTGCTGTACAACAGAACGATCTGAAGCACCCGTGGCGCTTTGCCTGCCAAATGAAAAACTTCTCGACTCCTTCGGAAGAAAAGAAATCATATGGCCATGGGTCAAAATCCAAATCGGACCCCCAGTGAACATCCCAATCCCCATTAAAATAGATTCTAAAATGAGTGGTGCACCGAAAACCCCCCAAAATGGGATCCCATTGGTGGTGTTGACCCGCGGCCACATTTGGCGCTGGGAATCCCAATGGAAGGACTTCTCCTTGCAACATTAACTGCAAGAAATGCGAGCCCGTTCCAGGGTGCTCCACCTCATGCCTTCAACAAACCTCAAACAAAAGAGGTTTAGATACAAAAAGGAACCCTTCGGAAAGCGTGATGGGAAAATCATAGGGTAAGCTTTCCCACTCTTTCCAGGCATCCTTCTTTTCATGAAACCATCAGAAACCCAGGCAAAACGGCTGGCTTTTGAAAAGAACGAAAGTTGAAAACAATGGAGAATCAATCCCTAGAAAGATGCCAATGGCCCACACCAAGCGGAGCCGCCTTCGATCCAGCAAACCAGCTGTTCTCGAACCTCACTCGTGCGCATGAGTGCGAGTGGAGAACCCTGGTACCATGGCCTCATTAGCCGAATGGAAACCATTGCTCTTATCCCCAGACTTGGTCAGTGAGCTCTCTGCACTCGAACAAACAAGTAAGCCCCTTTTCAAACTCGATTTTCTCTGCCTTGCTGTGCTGTCAGTCCTTCTCCGGAAAATATTCATTGGTACATGTCCAATGTGCAGCCATATGCAAGCACTCCGCTTGCTGGTTTCCTAGTTGACAAGCGAGTGCTCATCCTTGGGCTCTCAACTACGTCCTGAACCATGAAAACCTCCCCCGCATCAAATGCAGCGCTTGGATGCGAGGTTTGCCCCATGTTTTTCAGGTGTCAGTCCCTCAGTGTCACTCTGCGCAAGACTGAGACATCTAGTGGACTGCCACAGAGTCTAGAAAGTAGCCACTAGTAAAGTAGGCATGTCCAGCGCGGTATGCCTACCTTTGTTCAAATCAGTTTCAGTGAGGCTGAGAGCAAGTGGGCAGCTTCGAACCTAACTTGGAATGTCAGCTCTCACGTCCCTACTCTCTTGTTGCATACATTGAGGATTCCAAAACAACAAAAACCGCTTTGCACGGCGCCTCTCAAAGATGCGCAAATGATGAAAAACCATGACAAAACGCCTGTCGCAATGACAAAGGCTTTCCATTTGTTCTAATCAGCTGAGGGAGTAGAAAAGCTTAAGCATTGCCGCATTGCCACATTTAGCACGAATCCTGGGCGACCGCACCATGAGGTCCTCTCGCACACGCGCTTCTGCACAGGTCTCCAGCAACCATGCCTCGCACGACTGCACGTCTTTTTGATAAGAAGAGATCACACACGACAAGCCGTGATCTGGGCTCCTGCCACTGCACAACCTCAGGAGTACCCTTCAACCAGCCCACCTGGCCAACCACCAGGAAACGGTTGGCACTTGAAGGGAATCCAAACAATAAGCTATTTGACACACACACACACACCCTGGCAAAATGGAGACAATTCGGAAGTGCCAAGATTTACAGCAAGAATCCCTCACGCCGTCGCATCACTCTACGTTCAAACCTTGTGCTCCGTCCGTCCGGCCTGAGCCTCCGGTGCAAAAAGGTCAAACGCCTGCTCAAAGACTGCTGCAGATGTGTTGTCCACCTGCCAAGCTTGGTGCAAGCTTTGCACTTGCAACCTTCGCATCCCTGAACAGTGAACTTGCTGAACTTAGACAGATACGACTTTGGCCACTCTGGCTATGTTTCCTTGGGGTGGTGGAAGCTGCTTGGAGAAATTTCGGGCTCGCCGCTTCGCAGCGGTGCCTCGTAGCCCTTGAGGCCCCAGGTCAGCATGATCTCGATGCAGTTTGTGATGGGAACCAGCTGAGTGGGCTCCTCTGAACAGTCCTCACCTGGCCACATGCCAAAGCAAGCCAAAAAGAGACATGCCTAGTGTGGGGTGACGCAGGGAGCTTTGCTCCCTGAACAGCTTGTTGACGGAGTTGATGCTTTAACAACCGCTGGTTTGCACTGTGTTGATCACACAGTTCACACAGGAAAGACGTTTTCCCTTGAGGGACTCTGAGGTGGCCGACTCGTGTGCCTTGACAGACCCTGAGATATCTCGAATTCCTCTTCTTCCTAGCTCATCGCAAGGCGCTCGCCAGAAGTACATAGGGGTGTTTTTTTGCGGGGACCCCCCTAAAATGGTGGTTTTCCCTCGGGTGTTCCCTTAAAAACCACAAAACACAGGTACCAACTCCTCAAAGAAGGACCAGCCACCCAGCGCTTCCCGCCTGCGTAGCCGCTGTAGCACTCGCACCTGCCCGTGTAGGTATCGCAGTCCCCGGCCTCGCTGCAGTCCTTGGGGCAGCGGAGCAGCTCGCAGCGCTCGCCCTGGAACTCCGCCGTGCAGTTGCAGCCCCAAAGGCCCTCGTCGCAGGTGCCGTTGTTCTGGCAGCTCGGGCAGATCCGCTCAGAGCAGTTCTCGCCATCGTAGGTCTCCTGGCATTGGCACACCCAATGCCGCGGGTCTCCTGCGAAGGGCGGGATATGACCGATGGTTTTGGCGGAAAGGTCTCACGGTTCTCTCAACATTGGACACACTGTGCCGCGGAAAATCACGAAATTTGCATACCCTACACGAACAGGATTTTCCAGTTTCGCGCCTGGGGGTGCCACCACACAGTCGCCTTGGATCCCACCGCACACCGGCTCACCAGGGCAGTATAGGGTGGTGGTGGTGGTGCTGGTGGTGGTGGTCTTCTCCGCAAGGGCAAAGTCGCCCAGCTGCGTGACGTTCAAAGACAACGGGACCCCAGCGGACACCAGCGCCAGCTCCAGCGTCTGTCCCAGCGACTGCAGACTCTCCTGAAGGCCAAGCACGAGCGGCAAGAACCGTATGCCGCGTTTACCTCGTGTGACGCTTCTTTACGAGCAAAAAACGTGAATGAGCAGCGGCATTTATATACTGATGAAGCCCTCCAAGCAAAAGCATCACACTGCTGAGATGGTGCAGCGGACGACTTTTCCATGGTGGCTGCAGCTCCCTTGCCACAACTTTCACCCGTAGGAAGAGGAGTCAGGACTCCCTCCAGGTTTTGCCTGTGGTTACGCCAGGGTCTTGTGGAGTGCTGGGATCGCGGCGCAACCGTCGCAAGTGAATCAGGTCACTTGAACCTTGATAGTGTATTGGAAACCGCCCCTTAACCCCCGAACCACCAATTCGAGGGAAGCTGAGTGAAAGCCTGTTCCTGAGGCCAAAAACAAAAGATACCAGAAGGAACGCAGCTCCATTGCACTCAGAGCTTCGGACTGCAGGTTGCTCTGCGCAGCGATTCCCAAAACTATGGCTGCATCCGTCGTGGTTGGCGGCAAATCAATGATGTACCCCACCACCACTACTTCTGACCTGAGATCAGGTCAGGGAGTCAGGGAGTCGCGCATCTCTGGCAGCAGTTTTCGGCCATCAGGTTGCTTCTGGGGGTTGATCAACTGCTCCTTCACATGGGATGACCATTCCAGGAAAACCACCACAACAATGATATGTCCCATTAAATGGGAAAATTTACCCACGGGCATTTGGGGGGCAGGAATATTGATCAACCCAAATATGTGCTATGTGAACTTCACATCCCCAATCTCCACGGACCCATCTAGGCACATGCGCCCAAAATTGATTCCGATTGGCCACTATAGCGGGTCCTCCTAATTCATGCGGGATTCGGCCCACACAAACCGTGTCCACCCTGGGATTCAAACCACCGCTACAAATCTGGGGCGCACAAAAAAACTGTTTCCCTAAAACGCTTCATCCAAATTGGGGTGAGCCATTCTTTTGAACATCGAACCCTGGAGCGGGGGTCTATTTTTACCTAACCGAACCAAATCCAAGGTGGGACCCACGGGACAGGCTTTCCACCTGAGGCCTCCGCAGCCTCCGCGAATCATCCAGAGCCTAAGCCGAGGCAAGGCCTGTCCACAAACAGACTCCCAGCTGATGTTTACCTACAAATATATATATATATATATATATGTTCCCGTCGCCTGTCGTCCCCAGCACCCCCCCCAGCACCCCCCCCCCCCAATGGTATGGGTCTATCCAGGGGCGGGGGGGGGGGAGAACAATGGACCCCGCCACCCCCCCACCCATCGTACAGGGGCTGTACTATTTCACTGTGCTACATGCCTTGTATACCAACCCCCCAAGGGGGCGGGGGGCTGGTACGGTGGAACCGTGGACTCCCCCCCCCACCCACAGGGGGGCGGGGGCTTCTAACTGGGGAGCCGGTGGGAACCATAGACCCGGGTTGTACGGTCACACTGTGACATCTTCTTGACTGAGCATGACCATTGAGGGGGGGGGGGCCAAGGAAGACTGGATCATATATTGTATAATATACATACATACATACATACATTACATTACATACATACATTACATTACATTACATTACATTACATTACATTACATTACATTACATTACATTACATTACATTACATTACATTACATTACATTACATTACATTACATTACATTACATTACATTACATTACATTACATTACATTACATTACATTACATTACATTACATTACATTACATTACATTACATTACATTACATTACATTACATTACATTACATTACATTACATACATACATACATACATTACATACATACATACATTACATTACATACATTACATACATACATACATACATACATACATACATACATACATACATACATACATACATACATACATACATACATACATACATACATACATACATACATACATACATACATACATACATACATTACATACATACATACATACATACATACATACATACATACATACATACATACATACATACATACATACATACATACATACATACATACATACATACATACATACATACATACATACATACATACATACATACATACATACATACATACATACATACATACATACATACATACATACATACATACATACATACATACATACATACATACATACATACATACATACATACATACATACATACATACATACATACATTACATACATACATACATACATACATACATACATACATACATACATACATACATACATACATACATACATACATACATACATACATACATACATACATACATACATACATACATACATACATACATACATACATACATACATACATACATACATACATACATACATTACATACATTACATTACATTACATTACATTACATTACATTACATTACATTACATTACATTACATTACATTACATTACATTACATTACATACATACATACATACATACATACATACATACATACATACATACATACATACATACATACATACATACATACATACATACATACATACATACATACATACATACATACATACATACATACATACATACATACATACATACATACATACATTACATACATACATACATACATACATACATACATACATACATACATACATACATACATACATACATACATACATACATACATACATACATACATACATACATACATACATACATACATACATACATACATACATACATACATACATACATACATACATACATACATACATACATACATACATACATACATACATACATACATACATACATACATACATACATACATACATACATACATACATACATACATACATACATACATTACATACATACATACATACATACATACATACATACATACATACATACATACATACATACATACATACATACATACATACATACATACATACATACATACATACATACATACATACATACATACATACATACACATACATACATACATACATACATACATACATACATACATACATACATACATACATTACATACATACATACATACATACATACATACATACATACATACATACATACATACATACATACATACATACATACATACATACATACATACATACATACATACATACATACATACATACATACATACCATACATACATACATACATACATACATACATACATACATACATACATACATACATACATACATACATACATACATACATACATACATACATACATACATACATACATACATACATACATTACATACATACATACATACATACATACATACATACATACATACATACATACATACATACATACATACATACATACATACATACATACATACATACATACATACATACATACATACATACATACATACATACATACATACATTACATACATACATACATACATACATTACATACATACATACATACATACATACATACATACATACATACATACATACATACATACATACATACATACATACACATACATACATACATACATACATACATACATACATACATACATTACATTACATACATTACATACATTACATTACATTACATTACATTACATTACATTACATTACATTACATTACATTACATTACATTACATTACATTACATTACATTACACATTACATTACATTACATACATACATTACATTACATTACATACATACATACATGTACATACATACATACATACATACATACATACACATTACATACATTACATTACATTACATTACATTACATTACATTACATTACATTACATTACATTACATTACATTACATTACATTACATTACATTACATTACATTACATTACATTACATTACATTACATTACATTACATTACATACATGCATACACACATTACATACATACATACATACATACATACATACATACATACATACATACATATGTAGCTGTTAGCCATTTGATTGTAATACTCATTTAGCACATGTTAATGGCGGTTCTTGCTGCTCAAGTTGCTGCTGTTGTTGTTGCTGTTGTTGCTGTTGCTGTTGTTGGACATGGGGTGAGAACTGTTTGGTTTCTTCCTTGGGAAAGCTTGGACAGCGTCCAACAGTAGACCAGTCTCATGCGGCAACCGCAAGCTCCACCAAGTTCTGGCGAGCCACGAGACGTCGGCTGCAGGCCACGTCTGTGACATCCACATAGCTGGGGTCCACCACTGCGACCTGTTGGGCTTGGGGCAAGGACGTCCCGAGTTCAGGGGACTCATCTGGCTTGTCAGTTTTGGCTACTTGAAGTGACTCGAAGGTGCATTGATGCAGGGAGAGAGCGATTCAACTTCCGGCTCAAGGCAATTCAGAATTCAATCCACAACGACTTGCTTACCTTAAGTACCTGGAAACCGAATCATGGTGCGGCTACTGGAGCCTGAAACCTGGAAACCTTGCAGCCACACTGCAAGTTTCTCAACCTGTCGTTCTGTCCGCCTCTGCAATGCCCTTCTCCAAGCCCTGCTGGCCCTCCGGCGTTTCCAAGGCAGTGCAGTTGCCTTGATCCGTCCGTTGCCATTCGGCAAAACGGACGGCATAGCCGTTTTGCAGCGAGTCATGGCCACAAACATCAATAGCCAAGCGACACCTGAAAAGTTGGTCCAGTTCTACCTCCTATTAACCCTGTCAAAATAACACAAGCGGTAAAGCGATCGTCGAGTTGTATCGGTACAGCATGCCAAACGAAAGTATCAAAAGCTCCGCACAAATGAGGTAGGTCACGGCTTGCGTGCAAGGGTCTTCGCATGTCGCATGCTGCATTCAGCCAAGTTACTAGTCTCCAGAGACAACGAGCCTGAGAATACATAGTCCAAAAGTGTGGTGGTGGATGTGATTGTGCTGCTGCTTGTAGTGCCAGTGAGGCTTGTGGTGGTTCCGGTGACAGAAGTGCCACTACTTGTGAGTGTGCTACTTGACGTGAAAGTGCGGCTACTGGAAGTGCTTTGCAGGGTACTTGTGCCGCTGGTGCTTGTCTGCGTGCTTCTGGTGCTTGTGCTGCTGCTGGACGTGGTACTGCTCGTGCTGGTTTGAGTCTGGCTCACAGTCAAGGTTGTGGTAGTTGTGGTGCTTGATGATGTCGTAGACGTGGTGGTCTTTGTTCTTGTTGTTGTGCTTGTTGATGTCGTAGACGTGGCGGTCTTTGTTGTTGTTGTCTTTGTTGTTGTTGATGAGCTTGTTGTAGTCTGTGATGTTGTTGTGGTGGTCTTTGTTGTTATTGTTGAGCTTGTTCGAGTCTGTGATGTTGTTGTAGTCTCCGTCCCAGGCCCATTCGTTGTAGTGATAGTGTTTGTTGTCCTCGTCATAGTGATGCTTGTGGATTGAGTAGTGGTGCTGCTGATGGTCAGTGTTGCAGAGCTGCTGGTGGTGGAGGTGCTAGTAACGGTGGCAGTGCTGCTGGTGCTGCTAGTGCTGCTGCTGCTGGTGCTGCTGCTGCTGGTACTGGTGCCGCTGGTACTGCTGCTGCTGCTGGTGGTGCTGCTGGTGCTAGTGCTGCTGGTGCTAGTGCTGCTGGTGCTGGTGCTGCTGGTGCTGGTGCTGCTGTTGCTGGTGCTGCTGGTGCTGGTGCTGCTGCTCGTCGTTTGAGTGGAAGTGCTGCTAGTGATTGTCGTGGTTGACCACGTAGAAGTGGTTTCGGTGATGCTCGTCGTTGTCAACGTAAAAGTGGTTGCAGTACTGCTGGTCATTGTGGCTGTGGTGGCAGTTGTCGTGGAGCTTGCACTGGTGCTGGTATAGGTGCTTCGAGTGGATGTCGTGGCAGTGGTGGAGAATGCCGGATCCACTGTCGCCGTGGAGGTAGTCCTGGTACTTCTCGTGCTGCTGCTTGACGTGCTGCTGCTTGATGTGCTGCTTCTTGACGTGCTGCTGCTTGATGTGCTGCTGCTTGACGTGCTGCTGCTTGACGTGCTGGTAATGGTGGTGGTGGTTACCGTGCCCGTGACAGTCGTGGATGTTTCACTGGTGCTGGTGGCACTTGTGCTGGTGGCTGTCGAGCTGCTGCTGCTCATACTGGTACTACTGGAGGATGTGCTCGTGCGGGTAGTGGTTGTTGTGCTTTCGCTCGTGGTGGTGATGGTGGTGGCAGTGGTGGTGGCGTTGGGCTCCAAAGTTGTGGTGGTGGGGTTGACTTGCAACGGAGAGATGGCCGTGACAGTAATTACCAGCCCTGATGTGCCGTTAGCCAAGGACTCCTGACAGGAAGGCGGGCAAAGTTGGCTTCCTAAGTTTGGCAAAAGGCTATGCCACAAGCCGCCACACGAAGCCGATGTGTTGGCAAAAGATCATCAACAGGCAGGGGGCAATATACGGAATTGGACCCACATCATGTTTGCTGGTTATGCCTTTCCAGTGTGATTGCGTGTTTGTTTTTCATATGTGAGTCGCTGACCAGCTGGCGGTCTTTGTTTGCTGGTAATTGTGCAAGTTACCAAATTTGGAAGCATAATGGATAGGCCTACAAGCCTTAGATGCTGGAACCAGGTGCCGAGGACTAGTTCGCCCCTTGTCGATTCTGCGGGGATCTCCAAAATATGAATGGAAAAGGATGGCTCTGAATCAAGCAAAGCGGTCAAAACAAGAATGGTAAGAGATCGAAAAGGGGGGACATAGCGATCAAAGGAGGCGACAAATGAGATTGGGGCCAATCAAAGGCTGGGAATGTCCAAACACCCGCATGGATCTTTCTCTATCCTTTGTGCCGGTGTGAGTTGGATGATGCGCTCCGTGTGCATTCCCTGTGAAGTATGTGAACCCCTTTCTAGAAGGCGGGTTTCTAGAAAAGACTTTGCTTGAGAGGCCGGGGTGGAATTTCAAGCATGTCATGCCAGAGTCTATACTCAAGAAACAACCAACATTGAAAAGAACTTGCCGTGGTCAAAGGGCCAGCTTCTTTCGGCCAGCAGCAATAACGGGCAATGTGGCAGGTTTCCAATTTCACCGTACATGTCTTAACTTGTCACTTGCTCAGCTAGTTTGGTTCAGCACATCTGCCAGCCATTCAAAGGCTCCAGCTCATCCTAACACATTTCCAGGCAGGTTTACTTGTACATACCATACACATATATGCCTATATATGTATATAATGACAGTACTGCGACCGAAACCAGCTACCTGCCACCCAGAACGTGTAAACCTCACCAAAAAAAAGACTCTTGAAAACCAAACCACGGCGAGCTTTTTAAAGTCCCGAGAAGGACCGAAGGACCTGCGCGGCATTTCGACCTTCGAGCCCCCCGCCCGCGAGTGAGTCCGTCGAGACCGCTCCTGCAGGCGCTGCGTCAGCGAGCTGGGGCTCTGCTCCTCGAGGCGCTGCAGAGTCGCCACCAGATCCAAGTCCCCTGACGCCACGTGAAGCGAAGCGGGTGCACCACAACGGCCAAAAGGGGGCGGCAGTCAAAATGGCCACAAAAGGGGTGCCCTACACAAAAAACAAAAAAAAGGGGTTTGGTGAGAAAAATCGAAATTTGTCTGGGAAAGGGGCTGCGCAAGTCCCGCTTGCATGGAACAATAAACTTATGAGTGTTTGTCTCCCGTTCAGTCTGCTCTGGTCCCACACGTACAACCCTTTCGTGATGACCACGGCCAAATCCATTCATGGTGGGAGCGCCGCCCTAGTAACTCAGGCCCACCTGCTCATGTTGGCTTCCTCTCGGCTTGCATTTTGTTCCAACAGATCACTGGTGGCTGTTCGCTTTTGAAGCCATCCAAAAGTAGGGCTTGCATTTTGAAACATGCCAGTATTCTTTTTAGGTGACATGAGCTCACATGGCCAGATCCCTTGTGGTAGATGGGAAAGACAACCGACGATACTTGACTGAGTTCCCGACGAAAACGTCTCGGCTTAACCCCAGCCTGGCAACAGCATCTCGTAGACCACATTTCCGCCCGACTGCAGCTGCCGCTCTTCAGATAAACGCCGGCTGCACCTGGCCAGTGGGAAGGAGCCAAAGGAACTTCCACGTTTCGGCCAAAGCTTAGACCTTCCATTAAGACTTTGCTTCTCGAAAAGTTGGGGACCCACAAATGGCTGGTTTCTTTGAAACCAGCCAAGCCCTTCAGCCCCTTCCAATGCTAGGCACTGACTTTGGCTTGGCGATGTGCCTCAGTCTCGCTCACCCGTTCTAGTTTGGGTATGCGGAAACCAACCAGCAGGGATGCAGCAGGGATTGGGCCCGGATCCCCTAAAGCGGTCAATGCAGGAAACCAAAAACACCTCCCTCAGATTCCCTGGGCTGCCCTCAGATCCCCCGCTAAAAGTGACTAACTTTTCGTGGGTTAAATTCGGAAACTACCACTAAACACTCAAAAGCCAAAAGGCTAAGGAACCGGATGGCTGGCTTCGCCACCAAGTACCCACCGCCTCCCATCCGGCCTCACGTCCACCGTCACCGCGCCGGCCGGGACCTCGGCCGCGGCCGCCAGGCCGCCCGCGAGGTCCCCCTGCGCGGCCTCGTTTGGCGAAGCCGAGGGAAAGCCAAAAAGGCGGGCCAGCCTGGCGGGTGAAACCAAACCTGCGCCTCAATGGCCATCCAGATGTCTGATCCAGTCTGATCCAAATGATCCAAATGCGCTATGGACTTGGACGATGGCGAGTCGGACAAGACTCTTCGGAAGGGGATAAAGAAAGTCGTCAGGTTGATGGAAGAAAGCCGAAAGCGAAACCAAGTTTCTCGGGAATCTGTCGAGACATCCCGAACAGCATGTCTACAACAGGAATCCCCCGAAAACGCGGCAGGGTGGCTCAGGGTTGCACATCCCTAAATGCACGAATCCCAATCTTGGCAGCTCGTTTGGGGGCCAAACGTTGGATTCACAATCAAGCGGCGCCCATCTGGGTCCCAACTAGCCAGTGACTGCAACGCCCATTCTTGCACTCAAGCAGCTTCATCTGTGGAGAGGAAGCTGCAATTCGACACGTCTATGCTCACCTCACCAACAATGAGATTTGGAGGCAGCGTGGTCGTTGTTGTTGTCGATTCACGGACCACCTGCGGTGTATTTCACTTTGAAGCTGAGGTAGCCAGAAAACCAGCGCAGGGATTGCGAAAAAATCTCAGATTTGAGTATGCGAGCCACGGCCAACATCACTAGAGCTCTGCCATTGGCATCTTGGTCAGTGTAGCTGTTTCCTAACACAACCTACAAGCACAAGCTCATACAATTTACCTCTAGAATTAACACCAACCTGCAGAATGTACAGCAGCTCGGATTTGAATACCGCCAGCATGCATGGATTGGGCTTGAAGTCTGTCTTGCCATTCTGCCTCTAAGTGGTAGATGACGCTCACGTAGCTCAAAGCGGAGGACACAGTAATGGAGATCACGTTGATAGCAGGCCTCAGTTCGGATGGCAGCTTCCTTGTCTGGAGAGCACCCTGATCTCCACTCAGCCCTGAGGCACCTAAACAGCGGTGTATTCCCATTCTGATTGACACCCTCGATCACAACTGGCAAACCTGCTGGGTGCATGCCGGACATTGCAAACATGCCCTCTGCAAAGTAGCCAATCTTGCGAAATAGACGGGAGCGCATGTCCCCAAACATGTGAAATGACCGCAACGCCTTTTTGTTGAATCTGTCATCCCACCCCCAGGCTAGACCCACACCTGATTGCTTCTTCGGCGAGAGCTCGGCACAGAACTCCCTCATGGGTCAACTTCCAACCGACTCGAACAACTTTGACCAACCCCCAAAACAAGACCAAAAGAAACACACCCAACCCATGGGCTCAAAAAGAAACCATGAAACACCGAGCCAAAACAATAACGACCCCGTCAGATCCACGTGGCTCTATGTCAAGGGCGATGGCCTGGGAGGTGCCGTTGCTGCTCACGCCCTCCACCGCCACAGCGGCAGCAGTGCCGTAGGCCACGTGCCGCACTGCGATGGCGCGGACCCCGAAAGGCACCGACACGTTGTAGCTGGGCTGCGGCCGCTTTCCTGGAGCCGATGCGCAGGAATACACATCTGCGGCCCAAACTGATCCCGTAGATAAGAACTACCACTGAACCAACGACAAACCTAAGCTAAGGAACCGGATGGCTGGGGACCGTCAAGAAATTGAGACCAATACAAATCGGCCAAGTCTGAGAGCGCTTGCACAACTCTCACGTGCGCTTTGATGTCCTGGCGCTGCCAGGTTCAGGCTGTCATCGTCACCTCGAGACATGAAGGCCAGTAGAGCCAGCAATGCTGGACAACCTCCCACACAAGTGGCTGGTTTCGGGACGCCCAAGACAACTGAGTCCTGAGCCCCGCTGAAATGGTATGATAGTATGTCGAATGCCAAACGAGTCCAGTTGCCATACTCCAAAGGGCAGCATGAGCGATGTTCCTCGAAATGCCTCCAAAGTGCTCCTCACGCATACCCTACCCCCTGTGCTCCCAAGAGACAACTTCTTGAAACTCGTGGAGTCATGGAGGCTCTCGGTGAACTGAAAACCGTTCGGTGGGGAAGTCTTTGAGTCTTTAGTGCTGGACAAGGCGCTGAAACCATAATCCAGCGCGAACGCCGGCTCCCTCAGAGACAAAGCAGTCAGGATCAAAGGCTCGAAAGATGTCGGCGTGGTTTTAACAACAAAGATTGCCATCACCAGTCGCACTTGACCACTGCTGAAGGCTCTTTTGGATACAGATTTGCTTCAAAGTCATAGCCGAGAATCAGCATGGGAGTGACGTTTACCTCCTCGACCGTCTCAGCTACCAGCACATCAAGCAAGCTGAGCGCAGGTGGTTGCAGTACAGAGGCGGAGAAGATGACCTCCGGGCAAGTTCAGCCACCCAAATCCCGCACAGGCGTCCAACCCAATTTGTTCTGCGGATTACTTACACGTCGCCTTTGTTCTGACCACTTGAAGTGAGTTCCTTTGGGTGGGGAAACAACTTTGTCGACCCTGCCATAGCCAGCACGTGGCGATCTCCACTCAAAGCCTGCCTCGCGTTCGGATGTGGTTTCCTTGATACGGTGAAAGTATCGAAGTGATTGATCTTCTTCAACACAACTCTTTTTTTGGTGTACCACTTTCGGATGGTGTTGAAGTGGAACCAGCAGGAAAATCACCTCTGGGGGTTCCTCCTAAAAAGAGAAGCACCCACATGTCATTTCTTGGCAGGATGACAATTGAGACTTCATCAAAGGCAGCCTGCAGCCCAGGCACTTGCTGATCGTCAATGCCTGGCGTGACTGAGCTGATTGTGGCAGTCGCCTGGGCGGGACATCTCATGCCGCCTCGCATGCCACCTCAGCGACCAAATATTTCCAAGTCCGTGTCACTGCCTCAAAGCTATGTGGGTGTGGCTCAAAATTAAACAGGAGGGGCAAACTGCAGGTTTTGGTCCATGTTTCCACTTACCAGGGTTTTCCAGTTTTGTCTGGTCTTTTGAGCCGCAGCCATGTTGGTTCCAGCAGATGTCCATGAGAGAGACCCGCCTCCTCGCTGAACCCCGCAAACTGGCCTCCCAAGAAGTAGCTGGCTTCGAAGCCGCCTCGCCGGGAACTTCAGCAAGAGTTTGTCTCCGAATGGTTCCCTTGCCAAACCACAAGAAAAACCCTCCAAAACAAAATAAAACACAAGGAAGCTTGAAACACCAAAGCCCCGCCAAATCCCCCCCCCCAAAAAAAAAGAAGGAGGCGCACCGGTTCCGGGAGGCAAAAAAAGAAGGAAAAAAAAAGAAAAAAAACGACCGCGATCTCCCGCTCGAGCTCGCATCTCCCATCGCATCTCCGATTTTGAGCCCGAGGCCAAGGCCTACGCCCGGGAAGACGTAGTCCGCGCGGCTGAAGCTCCGCTTCTCCACCACCCCAGAAGTGGGCAGCAGGCCCAACCAAACCGCCGTGGCCTCAGCGACAGCACTTAGCAACACACGGGCTCGTCTTTGCTCGTCTTTTTTAAGGTTGGACCCCGCAAAATCCGTGGTGTCCCTTTGGTTTCCCTTCAAAACCCAACCAAAAAGGGTGCGGACGGAACCTGGAGAAATGCTTACTAACGGTTGGTGCATATAGATGTTTGTTTTGCAGGGAGTATTTGGAATATCATAACCATTTGAACGGCACCCTGGCCGAGTTGTTCCAAACGGGTCTCACCCAGACCAGAGAACTGGAGACCCCCCACAACTGGCTGTGAACACCACCGTCAAAAGCTGGAAAACACCTGGCAAGGGTGGGCAGTGCACATATTTGAGCCCCATCACAAGAGGAAGCCTGGCGTTTGCGGGCTTTGGCCCCAGCCAACATTAAGCACTCGCAACTTTGGCCACAAACTAAAGTTAAAGGCTACAACACATCCCGGGATGCAGCAACATCAGTTCTAAGTCTCTGACTGACACAGACCACTCGACGTTGTTGTCGCCGTTGTTTTGCAACAGAACCAGCAGAGAGGCTTCCACGGATGCAGGACTCCGCAACATTGACGGCCGCGCCAAGATGTGTATAGCTTCCTGACTGGTGGCCAGTTGGTGCAAACCAAACTGGTGATCCAAAGCTCTTAAGAAGGCTCTCACTACAGAGCTTGCGTGCAGGCCACCATCACTGAGAAATTGATTTCAGCTGCACGGGCATGACCATGAAACTCGCATGATAAACCAGGCAAAACTGCCCCGACCGTGCTCAAACTGCACGCACCAACCCAGGTCATGGGTGCCAGCTTGCTCCTGACCCGCGTAAGCGACACAAGCCTGGAACCAGTTCAGTAGCCCAAGCTGTTCAAATATGAGTGGCTAAACAATGCTTCGGATGGGTTGGCTAAACCCTGACTCACGAAACCGGACTCAAAAAGACCCCATGATCCCAAGCGCCGTGCACGATGATCCCATACACAATGCCGGCTACTTGTTTTCAAGCCACTCTGCATTCCAACACCTGGCGGATCGACCCATGGTGCCCTTCAACAGGTGGGGCAGTGTTGAAGGACCAAGCCCCTTTTCAAACATTGAGGCGAGGACCGCCGTGCTCCAACTTCGTCCTACTTTATTCGCATAATAAGTGACGGCTTGCCCTCTTTAAGAGGGGCCCAAGAGGCACTTTCTACTTGTTGTTTGTGCGATTGAAAAAACCATGTCCTTTGGGCAGTCCAAGGCACAAAGCGCCTCTCCTGCTGTGGCCAGGGCAGGGACACCACATCCAAGGTGCCCGCCGCCAGAGGTACCGAGCAGCCCTGGCCCACGTAGCTGCCCTGGCGAAAAAAGCGCAGGGGTTGCAACATACCAAGCCAAAGGATCCGGAACGCTCCAACATGAGTCTCGGCATGAGTAGTAGTTCACTTGTGTTAGGTCGTCTGACAGGCTTCACTAACCGGATTTGCAGAGCTTGCGGTGACGGAAAGCGCTTCTTGAAGCGCTGGGAGTTAGTGTACGAAGTTGTGGGGGGGGGGGGGGGGTAACCTCGTTCCAGGTGATTTGCAGGTCTGGTCAGCCGAAAAATAATCCCAAAAAATGGGAGTATTTTTTGGAGCACTTTCTGCCACCGCAAGGCTGGTTTTTGGTGTTTTTTCGTTTTGTTTTTCGCGCTTTTTCGTCGACGCTGCCTATCATGTCTGACCTTTTCGTCTGTGGCTCTCGCGAGGGGTGCCGGGGATGCAGGGGATGCCGGGGATGCAGGGGATGTCGCTTGTTTTGGAAGTTTTTGTGGTGGTCGGCGATGCTGGGGATGTCGCGGGAAAAATACTCCCATTTTTTGGGAGTATTTTTTGGAGCACTTTCTGCCACCGCAAGGCTGGTTTGCAGGTCCCAGAAAGACGGCACGGGGTGTGTAAGTACGGGCGCTGGTTTGGGTTGTTGCTTGTATGTGATTCAGTGCAGGAGGGTTGCGCAGTTGTTGGTTTGCTCTGACTTGGGACAAGCTGGCAAGGGACAGCAAGGGACAGCAAGGCAAAGCAAGCCAAAACAAGGGAAAGCAAGGGGGCAAAGGAAGCGAAAGTAGGGGAAAGCAAGCCAGGCGAGGGAAAGCAAGGCAAAGCAAGGGACAGCAATGGACAGCAAGGGAAAGCAAGCAACAGCACGGGCAAAACAAGTCAAAGCAAAGGAAAGCAAGGGACAGCAAGGGACAGCAACAAAAAAGCAAGGGACAGCAAGGCAAAGCAAGCGAAAGCACAGGCAAAGCAAGGCAAAGCAAAGGAAAGCAAGGGACAGCAAGCAAGGGACTGCAAGGGGAAATGAGGGGAAAGCAAGGGAAAGGGAACGCAAAAGCAAGGCAAAGGAAAGCAAGGACAAGCAAAGGAAAGCAAAGGACCGCAAGGGACAGCAAGGGAAAGCAAGGGAAACCAAGGGAAAGAAAGGGACAGCAAGGGAGCAAGGGAAGGACAATCAAAGGGAAGCGTGGGAAGGCAAGCAAAGGGAATGGAGAGCAAGGCAGCAAAAGCACGGGCAAAGCAAGGCAAAGCAAAAGGAACACAAGGGACAGCAAGGCAAAGCAAAGGAACACAAGGGACAACAAGAGAAAGGAAAGCAAAGAGAGCAAGGCAAAGCAAGGGGGGCAAATCATAAAAGACAATATATTCAGCATGTGCCACAAGGGGCAGTTGGTGTAGTGGTATCACACCCGCTCAGCATGCGGGAGGCCCCGGGCTCAATCCCCGGACTGTCCATGCTTATTACTGACTTGTACGTACAATTTATGGGAAAAAGAATTCCCGTGCAGATTATCATTTGATTGGAGTCTTTCCTTTCAAAAAAAAGAGTTGTGTTCAGTTCAACATTGAGACATTGGGTTGGGATTTGGAAAAGATATCAAGCAGATTTCAGAAGGAGAGAACTCAGCTGTGTTTTCGCTTTTCGCACTCAATTCACATTTCCACCCAACGGCCGCTTTCTAAAATTCAGTTTGTGCTTGAATAGGATTTCAGTAGGCCTCAATAAGGAACTACTTGATCAGAATCCTACGGAAAATTATATCTTACACTTAGGACTTAGATGTAAATATTTTCCCAATACAACATTGCAATTATAAATTAGACTTTAAGCGTAATTTGCTAAGGAATGAATCCAATCACAACTTCTGTGTAATAATAAAATTTGAATTAGAGTTAGTCTATTTTGTTTGATCGAGTTTCCACTCAAAAAAAGTGAAAAAAAAAAGCACGCTCACGCGACCCGCTCTCAAAAAGAAAGAGTAAGTCTGAGAGAGAGAGAGAGAGAGAGAGAGAGAGAGAGAGAGAGAGAGAGAGAGAGAGAGAGAGAGAGAGGCAGAGAGAGAGAGAGAGAGGAAAAAAGAGAAGAGAAAGACAAAACAAACAAAAGAGAAGACAAGGAGCAATATAAAGAGAAACAAAAAGAAAGAGAAAGGAAAAGACGATGATAAAAATTAAGATAAAGAGAGAGAAACAGAGAGAGAGAGAGAAAGAGAGACAAAGAAAAAGAAGAGTAAGAAAGAGAGCGAGACAGAGAGAGAGAGAGAGAAAGAAAGAGGGAGCGAGAGAGAGAGAGAGAGAGAAAGAAAGAGAAAGAGAAACGAACAAGAGAAAGAGAAATACAAAGAGAAAGAGAAAGACGAAGATAACGATAAAGAGAAAGAGAAAGAGAGAGAGGGAGAGAGAGAGAGAGAGACAGAGAAAGAACAAAAAGAAAGAAAGAAAGAAAGAAAGAAAGAAAGAAAGAAAGAAAGAAAGAGAGAGAGAGAGAGAACGAGAACGAGAACGAGAACGAGAACGAGAAAGAGAACGAGAAAGAGAAAGAGAAAGAGAAAGAGAAGAGAAAGAGAAAGAGAAAGAGAAAGAGAAAGAGAAAGAGAACGAGAAGAAGAGAAAGACAAAGATAAAGAGAAAGAGACAAACTAAGAAAGGGGGAGGAAAACAAAAAGAGTGAGCAAGATAGATATAGTTAGTATATGTTATCATTTCCGTCAACTGCCTTCACCGCCATTACTGGCAGTACAAACAAAGGCTGCTGGCAAAGTGTAAGCTGAGTTTGTGGGTGTCGATCAAAGCATCGCTTAACAGCGCTCGCACTTGCATCAGACTGAGCCATGCTCAAACATGAGGATCGCTCTGACCAACAACTCGGTTTAGTCAACCGATACTGATCAGCCGAGAAAACGATGCTTTACTTGTCATCCGATCCAAACTATCCATCAAGGTCCTAATATAGAATACATTCGACTGCATGACAAGCCTTTGGGGAAGTCTTCCAACTGGCAGCCCCTCCTGACAGGTGCACTGGCCGGTAAAGGTGTCGCAGGAGCCACGACCTCCAGCGATGCGCTGCAAAGGCTAAACAGCAAGTCAGAGCCACAAGATCCAATACGGGTGTCTGTTTTTTAAGGACCCCCAAAATGGTGGATGTCCTTTGGTTTTCCTCTGAAACCACCAAAAAGGGGGACCAAAAAAAAAACATACAGCCCCATATTCAACCGACTCGACTCTCGACTCGATTTCCCCGGCTTCCTTTTCTTCGTGGGGATGAAGCCTGAGAAACTGCCCCTCTTTCCAACAATCATGGAAGTGGGGGCTTTTCCAAAAAAGAACGTAGTCTTCCAAAAGCCTCCTGTTAGCTTCCATGATTCTTGGAGGGAGGGTAAAGGCAAAAGCCCCTGCAGCCAGGCTTCCTGAACACCAGCTATTGTTGTCTCCCAGCCTCGCAAGTGGCTCGAAGCGCGCACCGCAAACACCGCCCCTTGCGCGCAGCAACCTACCGACAAGATCCTTCCCACCAGCCTGGGGCAACTGGGCACCGTGGTTGGCGAAAGAGGACTTGTCACAGACTCAGCTGGCGCAAAGTGAAGCCTTCCACGACCCATGGTTCTTTCTTGCCTCCGACATGCTTGATTGAGACTGCGAGCTCATTTAGGTGTGTTTGTTTTCTTCCCCCGGAGCTGGCGCGGACAGGTTTCTTTGCTGGAAAGGCCTGGAGAATGCCTGCTGCCGGACTTCCGTGAAAAACAACCTGTGATACAGAGGTGTTTCGCCTGCTGAAGCTTTGTGGCCGACGCCCGCGAAGCAATGCTTGCAGCTTCGAGACCAATGCGAAGTTCAAGTCCTGCATGTTGTATGAAGAGAAGAGCTCGGTCTGCAGCCTGAAGCAACCAACCAATCAGCCTACTCTCCCAGCTCTCCCAAAACATGTCGAATCTTGGGCTAAAAATCCATTGGACACTCTTCCCCCCATGGAGAAGCCGTGGGCCAAACAGCTAGGCACAGGGCCATTGGGGCAAAAGAAAAAGCCGCTGGCAGAAACTTCCGGCACGTGAAGTCCGAAACAAACACTCAAGAACGGTGGCAAACCCCCCCCCCAAACCCAGCAAAAAAGCACAGCAATGCTCAGCAACGGCACTGCCTCCCTTCCAAGCTGGAAGCCATGAGCGGGCCGAGGGGCTTCTCAACTCGCCCAAGGTTGACATCCTTCTCGAAGATGACAATATCGCCTCCAAACACAGGCTGTCTGCCATACATATGTGAACTGCAACACCCCGAATCTACCTGCTTGGCTTACGTCTGATGGAGCGCAGCACTGTTGAAGAGTGTTGAAACTCTCAAACGGTGCAAGATGCTGTGCGACAGAAGCTGGTGTTTGTTCATGCAAAAACCCTACACATGCAGCTCGTCCCTGACTTCAACGTGTTGGACGCAACCTCGCTTGGGACATTGCCAAACGCTCCGCCTGAGGCAAGCTCAAAGCCGGTGATCGCCAAGGTAATGAAGGTTGCGCTGATGCCCAGGGACAGAGCCAGCAGCAGCCACCGACACTTGGCCTCGACACGCGAGCCAGAGGGCTCGCTTGGCCTGTTTGCACAAGCCCAACGGCAGCACCACTAAGCCTCCCACCACGAAAGGCGTAAAATATTTGGCCACCATGCGCTCCATGCAATCCAAGCGCTCATGCTGCACTTCTGCCTGCCCCACCCATTGGCTTTCCAAGCTAGGAATTGCAAGCGTGACATGTCGCACACTAGCATCACTGCAGCAACCAAGAACATGATATTGTTTTTTGTCGCGCCAACCCTTTTGGACTTGTCTCGGCTAGTGCCAAACGTCAAAGTGTGAACTGGATTGCCGCTCAAGCAGGCTGTTTCACCGATGTTAAACTGCCATAGCCAAATATGCATGCGACCCGGCAGCTATTGCTACAGCAACAAGGGATCCCCTTGCAGGATTCCATACATGTCTGACGCTTTTCTTGCATGCCTCTCTTGGTATCAGTTTTAGGCCCGCGTGCAGCGTACGGAAATCCGAACCAAAACAAATCGGAACCTATGGCACCAGGAACCGCCTGGATTTCCAGCGAGATGGCGGAGTGCGAGCCATGGTCCTGCACCAGAGCCCTACTCTCGTTCTAAAGCAGAAGTTCCCCTCCAAAGCACAAGGGCGTTCCCCTTTTCGGCTGGGGGTCCAAAAAATGGCTGTGGCTCAAAAACAGAAACAGGTGCCAAAATGCCACCTTGGAAAATGGAACCAAAGGCTAAAACCTGCGTAACCCTAGCTCTTTAATTTTGAGCCATACCCAAATAGGTACCCATAAACTCATAGTGGGTTGCCCTGGGAGGTGGTTGTACATGGAGAAAACCCTGCGGTCCATACCCTGGTTCAATTCCGATCCATGCGAGCGAAATTCCCCGCAAGATTGTGTGGATGGCTTGCCTTCGCCGATGCACACTGGTGTGTGTGTGTGTTTTAACTTTAGGGGACCCCTCCCCCAAAGAAATAAAAAAATAGATGGTCGCTTTCCTGTAGGTTTCCCTTTAAAACCAACCACGGGGTATAAACAGACAGACCCACACTCCAGGCCCCCATGCAATGTGATCCCTCCTTGGAAAACTGCCTGGCGAGGCGAGAGGCTGCCTGGCAAAACCACGGCACACAAGCGCTGCTTCTGAGCCATACCCCTGAGCCATAGCCCTGAGCCATGGGATGGGTTCTATGCCAAGCCCTGGACCATCCGTTCCGACTCTTTTTCTTGCCGCGCAAGACTCCCGAACAAATGATGCGCCGATCCCATGCGTAGTGGGCAAGTCGAAAGCCGAAAATGGCATAGACCGACATCTCTGAGAAAGAATGCATATCCTCCAACTTATGTAAGCCTGCGTGTGTGTATGGGTGGGAGCCTGTGGGTGTGTGTGTGTGTGTGTCTCCGTGTGTCTCCGTGTGTCTCCGTCTTCGCGCCTGCAGCACTCCATTTGGCCTCGGGGTCTCAGCTCCAGTATCGATGGTCTGCGCGCCTGGCTACGGTTCAGACGCAAAGTGCCCGACCAGCAACCAGGTTTGCCTTCAACGCGGGTCACACAGGCGAGAAATTTGCTGCCATGCAATCCTTCGGGGTCCGATGGTAATCTGTCTCCCATGCAATTGGGCAGAATTTCGCTTTCAAACAAGCCAAAGTCAAGCCCCATGGCACTTTGCTGCTGAGTAGTTGTTGCAAACTGCCCATTGCCTGTGCCCCTGCAGCAGCAGCAGCACAAGTAGCGCAGGCAGGGGATCAAGTACATGTCATTGACCAGCAGCGCTGACGGGAAAATGGTGAGGACGTTGAGGAAATTCCAAACCACCAGCGTGCCCATGAAGAAGCCGAACGCCCTCACCACCGTGACAATCGACAGCAAATTGGCGTAGAAAGAGCCGCAAGTGGTAGCGGAAGTGACCAGCATGGCTGCAGAAGCTTCTCGGTACGCCCACCTCATCTTTTCTGCTGGCTTCATCTCCTTTCTGTGCAAGGCTGGGGCCAGCTGATAAGTGTTGTAGAGCAACAGGATATCATCCGCAGCAATGCTTGCAATAAGAAACAGCGAAATGAAGTCCAGCAGTGTTAGCCTACCAGGCGCAGCAAAAGATGACAAACAAACCACCGCACTTCACAAGCAGAAACAACTTGCAAAGCTGGCAACATGAACTATTTCAACAGCACATTCGCTGGCCATCAAACAAGTGCACAACACATCATTGAGCGCAAGCCCCTTGCGCCTCTTGTACCCCATGACTGCATAGTGAAAGTAATAGGTCGAGGTGAAGGCCAACAAGACCCCCAACACACCAAAAAAGCTGATGAAGATGTTCTGTTGCCGGAGGAGGACCTGAAAAGAAAGCACGCATTGGCTGTCTCACCAAAATATTTGGAACCCGCCCTCTGCAAACAGTTGCCAGTGATTCCGAGATTGGGCACATGTTGCGCCCTGCCATGGGTGACAAACCATTCCAGCTACAAAGCACCAGAATCAGCGAAGATGCGGTTCAAACAAGAAGCGCAAAGGCTGATGCTCTAGCGCATGCCAGTTCCAGTTGAGCTGGAGTTGATTGCGCATCACTACATGAAGGGCACTGCTGTTGTTTTGTTGCCGCATCATTGGAGTTTTGCTCCCCCCCCCAAAAAAAAAACACAAAAAACAGAACTGTCTAGTCTTCTGGGTAGCAGATGCACATCTCAACAAAGCAAATGCCAAACAAGGGTGACAAGTTGACAAGTAACATGTCAAGCAAAAATTATCAAGAAACAATTGGCGATACTTCGTGACCCAAGCTTTTCCTAAAAAAATGTCAGCATGAATTGACTACCGTGTGGCCCCACAAGACTTCCTCTTACAATAACAATATCAAGACGACTCCGACTTCAACACATGCCAGACCTGGAGCGCGGAAGGCAAACAACAGGGACAATGCGAGCTGTCTTTCATGACTCTGTGGTGGGTTACTTCTGCTGAAGCCGAGCTTGATTGTAACACCCAGCTAATCAACTCATAAACGAGCTTTGATATATATATATATACATACATACATATAATATGCACAATGCAGTGCAAAGAATCAACAAGTCAGGCTCACGCGTCTTTCACCCAGTCCATCTGGCTCTCTCGCAACGCAACAGGGATCTCGACAGATCTCGATTCTTCTCAAGATACGACCGCACGGCACAGAGACAAATCAAACATGTGGGCTGGCGTAGTGCTGTCAAGCGGCTAGAATACTGACAACCAGAAAGGTCCCTGCGCAAAACCTTGGGTCAGCGCCACTCGGGCATCGGATGCAAAGCCCCCAAAGTGGGCATTGCCTTGCCCTTGAATCCGTTTTGAGCACAAAGACAAGTGGCAGGCAGTCGCTGATTAAGTAGAACACCACCTCATGATTGTACAGAGCGCGGCCTCAGCACTGCGTTTCTGTAATGGGGGTGTCCACGTTTCCACATGATATCATGTATGCGAATGAAGGCGAACACAGGCATGTGTGTACCGACCATGCATGCATCTGCACGATTTCGTGTCTAAAAAGTCGTCTTTCCGTGCACCTGTGTGTCTGTATGTCTGTGTTTCGTGTCTCCGTGCCATGCCTGCAGGCCCGCGTGTCTGTATATGTCCTTAGGCCGTTGTGTTTTGTTCATGATGTTCGTATGCCTGTAAGTCTGTATACACGCCGGAAAGCTTGGCAGAGGCTACCGCAGACTGGCAAACCGGGGTCTACTGTGGTTGCGGCGAAGCGCCATGGCATGGATGGAGCTCGTTTTCCCAGCATGTCATCCGCAAACATTTCATATGCCATGAAATTCCGCGCAAACAGTGCTTGCAGCGCGGCGGAGAGTTCACAGAGGTCATTCTTGTCGCATGTAAGAGACCCAGACTTGCGCACAGGTTTGCGCCAAATGAAACAAGAAGTCTTGGCTGCAGCAAATTCTGCAGCCAGTTCTCATGGCCCTCGAGCGCCCAGCTTGAGGTCCGGACTGTGCGGTCCAGCGACGCCTCTGGCTCGGCACAAGCGCCCCGGACAGCGGCTCGGAGCAACGGGGAATCCGGGAACTGCAGGCGCGGAGTAGCTAACGACGGCGCCTGGGGAGCGCCTCTGACGGCTATGGAGTCTGGCCCCCATCTGGCCCTGACCCTTTGAGGCCGCCTCACTAGACAGGGACAGTGCTCAGGCTTTGATAGCGGACAGCTCCATCCACGTTCAAGCTTCACGAAAAGAGCTCCTACCATGCTGGAGATGGACAGCTCAGCCCAGCTTGCCCTGACAAAGGAGACGCGAAGATCCGTCCGGCCGCAGCTTTCCAGGCTTGAGTGCAAACAAACACATGCAGCTTTGAGCGAGATCTTTGTAAAGGAGGGGGGAGAGGTCAAGACAGGGGCTGCTCCCAATCCGCTGATTCGCCAGCTCAAGGCACGCAACAGCCGTTGACTTGAGCTCATTCGAGCGTGCCTTCGTCGCCTATCCCCAGCTGACGCTGGGTAGCAGGCGTGTGAGCAGCATGTGCGCTGCTCTTCTTTTGCATTTCGTTTCTCCTTCCAAGCGCTTGCCCGGCATTCTGAGCAATTGGAATCGCACCGTTCCAGCGTGACCACAGGTGTGCATGTATGTCTGCGTGTCCTTACGTCCGCAAAGTACGTCTGTGCGCGAAGTCAATTTTAAGGTCCAGCCAAGGTCGAGCCAGTCGAAGTGCGGCTTAAGCGAAGTCATGTCACTCAGGTTGCAAGTCGAAACAATTTCATCCATCGACAAAGTCAAGGCACTGCGGGGTCTGACAAGTCAAAAAGGGCCTGAGAGGCGGTTTGGGAAGAGCCTGGATTATAGCTGCGGTAAAGAAACTTCCGCCCAAAACCCAGGTCTGCTTGTACTCCGTCCAAGGTATTGAAAGGCCCTTCTGGCTCAACTCCTTAGCGCTGCGCTCTCCACCCAGGTGAAGGTCACATGCTCATACTTCAGCGCGTCTGGCCCTGAGATGTCGGTTCCTGGGCGATACGCATGGCAGAGCTCCATAAAGCATGCTCATTCCCTTGGCAGGTGCGGTCGAAATCCTCCGGAGGAACTCATTGGCACCTGCCCATACCATAGGTGACCAGGCGTTTCACAAGTGACCCGTTGGCTCCTTGCATGGTCAAGACCCGAAACCAGCAAACCAGTCCAAAAGAAAATCCAGCCATCGAAAGGAAGGAGAGCCGCTCTCACAAACCGAACAGTCGCTGGATGCGTTTGGCCGAACCCTTGGCTTGATTCTGAAGATGCCCCAGGCTCGGTGCAACAGCGTCTCCCAGAGCTTCACCAAGAACTGATTGGACTTTTCCAACTGTTCATCCAGCCTGGCAAACAACACTGCATTCAGCTTGCACCGTCTTGTGAGTGGTTGCTTAACTGGCAGCGTTGGCAAAGTACTCGGTCATTTAATATAGTTTTAAAAACTGGTCCCACTACTTTATCACTATCAAAGTCATCTTCTAAGCGATAGGTTAGAGGGAAACACCCCCGATTGCTGACTCTGATAACCCACCAAAACAGTCAAAACAATGGCCCCCAGATGGACGGGAACAAAATCGCGCCACACTTTGGCAGAGAGGTCCTCGTCTCGATGTCCGGATATCCAGGAAGCGGGACCCCACCAAAAAAGGTGGCTCGGGTGTATTGGCCTTAGACGTCCGAAGCCGGGTTGAACCGTGAAAAACATGATCAACATGTGGGGAGTGGAGTGGTCAAAAACTATTGCCCTTTTTGGACCCGCCGTGTTCCGCATTTTTCCCAAGAAAAATACCAAGAAGTGACCCTTAGTTTGACAACAGGGGGGGGTTGTTGCTTTCAATTCTGCGAATATTCAACGGGTCTGGTTGTGGTGTGTCTTTGTCAAATGGGGATGGGTAATACCCCCATGCCTTCCCCAACCAGCGACTCAAAAGCAGGGTCCTCTGAAATGGTTGGTGTTCCGTTGGTTTCCAACCGAACTACAACCAAAAGGGGGTCCACTTAAACAAACAAAAACTCCCAAACGAATCCCGAAGAACATTCCGCAAGCACTTTCCGGCCGGCAGATGTGGCGCTGAATTCCGCGTAACATCCTTGCCAGGGGGCTCCGCACGTTTCTTGGGCCGAAGTCTTTGTCTACCCACCAGGCCACCCCATCCTTGGTAAGAAAGCCAAAGCCCGGACGTCGAAAAACAAAGCGGAAAAGAAAGCTGCCAAAGCACCAGGTTGAGTCAAGATGTTTCGCCGGGCAGCTCTAAGAAAGCCGCGCAAGACATCGTTGATGTTGGCCAAGCCCCCAGATCCGTCGTAGATCACCTGTGACTTTCGCAAAGTGGAACACATTTGCGTCAGGTGGCTGTGGGTCAAAACCCTGGTACCCCCCTACCCCCGAGATTCTCGTTCAACATGAACCAAACAAAAGGGGGGGTCACCCAAAAACGGGTATCTGGATTTTGAACCGCACCAAGGTGTCCTGCCTGCATTGTCTCTCCATCCGATGTCGTCGCATTGGGAACCGCAAAGAATACGTTGGTGACCTGGGCTGCCGGGATGGCTCTGCACCGATCCGCTAGGATAAGGGCCATCTGCCTGTCTCAAAAACGTTCCCGGCCCTGGAAGTTGCTCATGGGGGTATGCTGCGGGGTCTGATTCGGGGTATGTTTCCGGGTATGATTTGGTGTGTGATTCGCAAGAAGAGACCAAACCCATGTTGGCAGTTGCCTGCCTCTGGCTTCGCAGCAGTGATTCGGTCACACGTGGCAAGGAAAGTGAAAGGCTTGGTCTGATTCCGGGATTGATTCGGGGTATGATGATTCGGATGGTGGAAGACTTTGGTGAATACAGCAGTAGTAGTAGTAGTAGTAGTAGTAGTAGTAGTAGTAGTAGTAGTAGTAGTAGTAGTAGTAGTAGTAGTGGTAGTAGTAGTAGTAGTAGTAGTAGTGGCAGTGGCAGTGGCAGTTGCAGTAGCAGTAGCAGTAGCAGTAGCAGTAGCAGTAGCAGTAGTAGTAGTAGTAGTAGTAGTAGTAGTAGTACTAGTAGTAGTAGTAGTAGTAGTAGTAGTAGCAGCAGCCGTAGATGTACGAGTAAGTAGGAGCAGCAGTAGCAAAAGCAGAAAAAGTGCATGTTGGATGTTTCACAGGGGTATAATTCGAGGTATGATTCGGGGGTATGCTTCGTCGCTTGCTTCGGGATATGATATGCGGGGCTCCCCAACTTCCACCCTCCAAAAAAGACACATCCATCTGGCAACATGGCTCGCAAGATCTGTGCTCAACTCTTGCTGAGCCCTTCACGGAGTATGCCGGGTCACAGTCAACTCCGAATCGTTTCCTGCAGTATGTCTCGAAGCCCTCCGTAGCTCTGATGCGACTCTCGAAGTCCCTGGCATCGCGTGCACGTACAGCATTTGTATTCCAGCTGCATGTGCACAAGCCCACACCCCGATGATCCAAGTCAATGTAAGTACCAGGATCTTAAAAAGCGCTGACCAGCTGTCAATGGGCAAACAATTCATGGCCGAGATAGGGTGGACACAAAGGCCATTATGCCGATATTGAGACTCATATGATCCCACACTGGCCTCCAACTTTGTCATACCCGTAGGAATCAATGCTACCGATGGAACTCAATGCACCGCATCTGCATATTTGAA
Organism: Effrenium voratum; assembly: GCA_963377175.1. Classification (NCBI taxonomy): domain Eukaryota; class Dinophyceae; order Suessiales; family Symbiodiniaceae; genus Effrenium; species Effrenium voratum. The sequence goes on along the minus strand of CAUJNA010000443.1, from coordinate 45,695 downwards.
AAGCTTTGTAAGAATAGAGTGCATCACACTTTCTTCAAAAAAAAGGCTGTACTAACCACTGCAGCAATCAGCCAGATAGCGCGCAGGGTGAGATTCCTTCTAGTCGCGACAACCCACTTGTGGCTTTGTCAAGCATGCTCCCGGTGCGCAACTGAGCACCGGCCCGCCGTCTTGGAGGCGTCCAACGTCCAAACCCCTTGGTTCTACTTTTGGCGTAATGGGGCCAGTGGCGCCTGATCTCCTCCAAGGCTTCCGGGGTAAAAATACCCTTCTCGGAGTCTTTGGCCTGGCCGGCCATATCGGGCAGTTGATATGTGGCAAGGCACAAGAAATCACGGCCTTCGCAGTTCCTGGTTTGGACATCTGGCTCTTGCGGCAAGGTGAGGCTGTGGATGCACATAAAGTATCATGTGAGGCATTGCAATTGCTCGAACATGCTTCCGCGCGCAAATGGCCACCGGGAAATAGTCGCAGCGGAGCACAATGGCCAGCCCGGCGTGACACAAAAGGTGCTTTGGGGGGGGGGGGGGGGGGGGCAAACCCCACTTTGCGAGAGGATGAGCTGCGCAATCGATGCATGCGCCCTGCTTGCCTCATAGAAAAGATCAAGTCTCCAATACGTCCTAGGCTGCTAAGGCTTCAGGCACAAGGCGTGTCTGATGCGATGAGTCATCAGAGCTTGGTTCCCGCAATAGGAACCCGTATAATGGTGGTCTAAAATCCGGTCCATGACCATCTCGAAGGGGTGCTTTGACCACAGCACTCACATCGACTGTCGCTGGCGCCCCTTCGCACTCTCAACTTGACTGACGTACGTGCACATAAGCCTCTTTTTTGGGGAATCCTTGGCTGGCCATTGAGGGGAAACCTAAAGGAAACCAGTTCCCTTGAAAAACACAAGCATGCTTCACACGTTTTGCTCTGGGCGCCGGGCACACTCTGAGTCCTCTGCACCAACCGCCGGTCTGGGACCTATCAGTTCCAGCCGGGCCAAAAGCAGAGATCTCTTTGGGAAACCTTTGGGTTGGGAAGTTCAGAAAATGCAAAAGAAAACCAACCATTTTTGTCTAGAGACAAGTCTTCCTGAACCTGCTTGTCTATGAAATCATGTCCCTCTGCCTACATCGTCCTGTCTCCGATGCACTGAAGCCTACTTTGACCAACCCATTCACTACTCAGGATGATTCTGCTGTTGATCATCAGTTCTCAGGCCTCTTGCGTTCTGGAGGGCGAAGGCTGGACATGTGAGAGCGACACTCAGCTACCCCATCGCCCACTCGCCCGCTTCGAACCCGCGAGGGAACCGCCCAAGGGGCCGCGGCGCTGCCGTTGCTTAGGTTCTGCAGGGCCTCGGCAAAGTTCCAGGATCTCCACCTGGCGAGCGCAGCCAAGCTCAGCCACCGTAAAAGGAAAAGACACGTCCACGGCCTCCTTAGGTGGAAAAGAAACCGAGAACAAAAAGCCGCAAGGATGGAGCAGGTGTTGCACCAAGCTGGAAAAAACAAGCAAGGATGGTCGAAACTTGGTGAAGAAAGAAAGAAGATAAAAGCGTTTGAGCCTAAGGAATTTCCTCTGACAATGGTCCCGTGGCACTTCGAATGTGTATTTTACATTTTTGCAAACTACCGCAACAATGTGGATGATCAAGAAAAATAATTCTAGGCTGTTGTGAAACCTCCGAGATTTAGGACGCCTGTCTGGTCAAAAAGATGTTTGGACAGAATCATACCCGCACGCCTGTCCCCTCCACGTTCGTGGATCTTGTCGCTCCGCGTGATTTGATCTCTGGCCACTGCCAGCGTCAGGTCCAAGAGATACCTCAGGTGCAGCGTGCCGTGTTCGCAGGGCTCAAAACCCATCAGGATTCCCGTAGCCTCACATGGCGATGGGTCCAAAAGCCCGTACTCCCAGTGAACATCCCAATCCCCACTAAAATAGACTAAAATGGGTAGGTTTTGACCCACAGCCACATGAGCTTGGCACAATGAGCGAAGGGGTGGAGACTTTTGGTGTAGATTTGATATACGGATGGTTGCGAAAAATCCTCTCCATGTTCCCCAACATGTCTCCTGCAGCTACCCTCGCCCCTCGCGCATGTTTAGCATCTCAGATGCTGATCATCCAACTCAGCAGCGAGGTAGGTGCTAAAATCTAGGTTGACATCCACCCAGAAGTTTGACGCTGACAGGCCTGGCAGGCGGTCAGGGGCCTGCCACTCGGGCTCAGCTTGATATCAGGCCGATCGCACGAGGGTTTCCACAAAATGACCCTGCTTCTGCGTACACAACGGCAATCGGATTATTTGGCTGTGGCTCAAAATCATGTACCAAAATGGCACCCTTGGCAAATGGAACCAAAGACTAAAACCTGCGTAACCCTAGCTTTTCAATTTTGAGCCACACCCATTTCAATCCCAGCCTACACTATCAGTAATTACTAAGCTTTCAGACACTCACTGAAACAAATGGCTCAGTTCCGTTGGGAATCCGTCCGACCTGCGTAGCTAAATCCAACAGGTAGAAGGATGCCGAAGGTCAAGGTGGCCAGCGGGCAAGCTGTAAGCACGCAGTCCACCCAGATTTGCCAAGGACCTCGGGACAGTCCAAACACATCCCACTCAAGCCACAAATCCAATTCCAAGCCCTAGGAAAGACACCACAAAGAAGCTGAGGGGCCCAATGCTCTGTGTGAAGCTGGCGAGAATTGTTAGATTCTGAACGGCTTCTGCTCACATCTGCCTATGCTGAAACCTCGGAAGCGTTTTGGACTTGATGCGTTGGATTGATTGATTGATTCGCCGAGGCTCCACAGAGCTTCCGCTTCTGGCCAGCAGCTGTGAGCTTGTGGAAGGCAAATGCCAGCAGTTGCAGCAGTAGCAATGCCAATCCAACTCCCAAGAGCGCGACCTGGCTCGTGATCTTTGACCGCGCACCGGTCATTGAAACGAAACTCCCTTGGGCAACTCATCCTTGTGCATGGATCCTTACATTATACACCTGAACATTGCCTTGTAAATGGTGTTTGCCTTTTATTTGTGTGTTGAAAAAGCGACATGTTTCAACTGGTTGCAAAATGTAGATCTTTGAAGGAGCCCTGTTGTGCATGGCAAGCTACGATGTTAGAGACAAACCACCCGGCGCTTTCCTGGGCCCACCAAGCACTGCTTCGCGGAGTGCCCGCTCAAAGCAAGCACGGCGGAGAGGCTGCCGGAGCATATTCATCACGATACCGAAACATCCACGAGCCCCGCGCCCTGAAGAGCCAAGCTGCTCTCTTCCTTCACTCTCTCTCTCTCTCTCTTTCTCTCTCTGGCCTGTTTCTTTCTACGTCTCTCTCTGTCTCTCTTCCCAAAATGCAATTGATTATACCAAGTCCACAATCGCCCTGACTCACTGTGTTGGCTGGCGTTTGTTTCAAAGGTCCCAATATTGGGCCTGCCTCTCTTTTCAGCTTTCTCGTCACTCTGCAACACCTGCCTGCTCTGCAGGGCGCTGGGCTAAACTGCAGCGCAATTGGCCGCTGGGGGTTTTCGCTCAAAATGTGAGAGTCTGTCCGGCGTGTCTGGCTGTGGCTGTCTGGAAGAACCTTGAGACGGGGCGGTTTCATCTTTCTTGTTATATAATCAATGGGCTCCGTGGATTTGACACCTCGAGGGGCTTGGGCCAAGATGGGTCTTGAGAGATGATCGAGCGAGTTCGGAGCCAGCAGACGCGCGCAGGCTCAAATTCAGTTCCAATTGATGGCATACAAACCATGCAAGCTTGGTGTCTGGAAAGGCATCATTTTGTTCGTGCCAGTGTGCTTACCGGAACAACTTAGCCTTCAGCAGGACATTTTGTCAGATCCCATGCCTGCAAGCGTGAAATGACTTGCCAAATAGCCTTAAAGTGCCTGTAGCCTTATGATAGCCTTGTGGGAATGCATCGTTGGGACCCAAGCAAGGGCGTCCCATTTGGGACCCTCACACCTCTTGGCGACTCAACGTGCGGTACCGTCCGGCTAACTCCGTGGCCAAGCTCCAGTGGTTACTGGACAAAGGTCTCTTTTGTCAGAACCAAAAAAAGAAATGCTGGTGTTCCTCTTGGTTCTCCTTGAAAAGCCGCAAAAAAGGGAACACCCTCAAAAAAAAAAAAAAGATGAGCCACCCGTCTTCCTCTTTCCAGAACTCCGCCCCGACGAGAGAATCCCGGACGCTCGGACGCTGGGCCGCCCGGCGCCACCAGCTGGGCCACCACGTCCAGCATCATCGGGGCCCAGGCGCTCAGCAAGCGCCGCCGCGCGGGCCTCGGAATCAAACTCCCTCCGCAGCCGGAAGATTGAAGACATGGCAACACATACATATATGTGTATACATATATATATATATATACATATATGTAGAACATGCAAAGCGAAAGAAACACATAGATAAAACAAAACAGGAATATTGTGAATAGATGTTCAACTAGTTGTACAAGTAGAAACAAAGTGATAACACGGAAAAACTGAATACGTGAATCAATACATAAACAAACAAGCAACTAGATACAAACAAAATATGTGTTTGTTTGTTTATTTCTTTAAAACAACAAGGATAAGATGATACTTTAAACTAAGTCCTTAACACCCATTCGCCTCCAAAGCTCTTTGAGACCTTCTCGCCGACGGGCCCCAAGGCCCCGACAGCGCGCCGCTTCCAAAGGCGCGGTCCAGGAAGTCCGCCAGCTTCCGCAGAAACTGACCTCGACTCCGGCAGCTTCTTTTGGGGCCTCGACTCCTCTCAGGTAGGGGGCGTCGCTACAGGCGAAGTCGCAGATGTCCCAAAACCAAAACTGCCACAGCAGAAAACAAAAACATAAAGGGTCTGTCTGTTTTGGAGGGCGCCCTTTTGCTTTTTTGAAGGGAAACCAAAACAAGAGCAAATTTGACGCGGAAAAATAGGATTCAAGCACCTCCCGATGTTCATCAGGTTGACAAATCAGATTGACAAATCAGGGGTCAACATTACTGGTGGGCGATAGTGACATAGCCAACGTTGGAGGTTCAAGAAAAGGAAATGGCGGGACCACTGGAAGACCCGCCTGCTTGGGGGGGGGGGGGGGGGTTGGGGAAGCAACGGCAAGCAGAAGGGTGTACGTGCGTTGTCGAACACCTAGCAAAGGCAAAACTTAGAATCTCCAAACGATTGCTCCATGTCTGACTCAGTAATCCTGACCCCCAAATGGGTGTGTGTGTGTCTATGTGTGAGTGTGTCTTTGTGTGTGTGTGTGTGTGTGTGTGTGTCTGTGTGTGTGTGTGGGCATGCACATGTGCACGTGTGCATGTGTGGGTGTGGGGGTGTGTGGGTGTGTGGGTGTGTGGGTGTGCGGGTGTGTGGGTGTGTGGGTGTGAGTGTGTGAGTGTGTGGGCGTGTGGGTGTGGAAAACGACCATGTTTGGCATCCCCGTATATTCACACATACCCAAATGTCCTGCTTGGGCCTTGAATGTCTGCATCGATGCTATGCTCGGCACATGCTGCCATTTGAATCCTATTCAGAAGCAACACAAATTCCAAAAGTTCGAAACATTCCCTAGGGGGGAAATTGCTACAAGTAATGTGCATCAAAGACGCTGAATCGGAATGATTGACCCTGCTCATGGTTTTGAGAGAATGTTGGCTTGCCATGTTCATGATGAACTAGGTATCAAACCTTCCACGCTACAACCACAGAAAGCAATGCCGAGAAGTCCAAGTTGCTGCAGTTGCTCCGATTGTTTCAAAAAAGAAGATAACTGTCACTTGTTTCTTTCTTTGACAGCCTCACGTATCGTATGTCTTCATTTATGATTGAAAGGGTTAGCGACTTAGCGGCAGTGCGTTTTTAGTATTTCATTGGATTCTGCTTCTCCTCGTTGCTGGCATGCGTTGCATTGGCTTGACCATCCATGCTCCGAGTATGGAGCAGGATCTTGGGATTTCTTACGTTCCAACCGGCTTTATCCTTGGAGACATCGATTGCCTTCTCCGAGGCGGCCAGACTTTCCCAGTCGCCGGCATTGTAACTTAAACAGGGGTCACTGCAATTCCCCAAATCAAAAGTTGATCAATTTGCTGGTGGGCATCTTCCGTTAGCCTCGAAGGAATCTCGCATGCAGCCTCCGAGCCGCACTGTGCACCCAGCTGGTTTGTGAGGCCTAGGCAGGGCCAAGCTTTCCGTCGCCATAATGGTTTTGTCGAAGAGCAAAACAAAGGAGGAATAACACGAAAATCGCAGACACATCCTGAATTTCCCAGCAACTGGTTGCGAGCACTCTCAGGCTTTACGATCGACCAAGGCTTGAAATGTAATAAAGCAAATAAATAGCAGGCCGCCCGGCAAAAACAAGACAAAGAGTATCACTTTCTTACAAGGGCTAGAAAACCGTTAGTCTGGAAAGCGCATGTCCTGAGGTCTTTGTTGACAGCCCACCTGCTCGTAGACGTAGATGGCGTTTACTGCGAAGATCGGGTCAACCTCTGCGATGGCTTGGTGGACATCCTCGGCGCAGAATCCCTCTGCAACCTGCCCTCGGCAAGAAATCCCGTCAAAGCCAAGCAACGACAAATATCCACAGCTCACATTCCACACGCCCTAAGCGTGAAGTTGGGAGGGTTCCATCGAGTGGATGCCACCACCACGACCACCAGCTTCAGATTACTTCCACTGAGATTGACAAACAAAACCACCTCCAAGCAAAACCAGAGGCAGTTGCCCCCCTCGGTTGGAAAATGAATCAATTCAAAGAGACCACTCTCACTCCTACTTTCATCCAGAATCCGAGGCTGTCTCACTACATGTCCCGGGCCACCGTTCCCTGCTCTGGATGGACGAAATCCCATTCGCGACAACCAAGCAACCCTGGCAGATATGACTCCCCCACGAAAATACACACGTGCTGGTCTCAACGGTGCCAGATTTCGTGGTCTCAACGGATTTCGCAACCAACGGTATGGCGCTCCCCAAATGCTGGTATGACGCTCTCCTGCGAGCCCATGGTCATGGCCACCGTGGCGGCCCCGATGGTCAAGCTGCCGCGGGCGCGGGCCTCAGGCGCCGCTGCCGCCCGTTTTGTCGCGGCGTACTCTTGCAGCGCGCAGGATTTAGCGAGTCGCGCTGGATTGACCTGTTCAAATATGATTTTCTAAACATGCGGTTTCGGCATTCTCGCCTGATCAAAGTTTCAGTCTGATACGCGCCCACTGTCGCCTGGCTGACATAGTCAGCCATCCTTTTCTGTCCCTTCTCCTGGCTGGCTCAGAGTGCATGCCAAAGAGCACCGTACCAAAAACGCCAAAACCACGAGGCTTGCACCAGAACTTTGAGCAGGAGAAACCCATTGTTCAACAATGGAAGCAGACAATGGGCCGTATCAAGAGAACAAAAAGTCTTCCAAAAGCCTCCAATCGCCCACTTGCATGAATCTCGGAAAGAGCGCAATATCCAAATATGTCAACGAAAAGGAAAGCAGTTCAACTGTCCCGGCCTCCTGTTGCTGCAAACGCAGGTAGTTTTCAACACCTGTGACATGGAGCACGTGTCTGTGAAAGAACCAGCAAGCAAGAAAACAAGCAGCAACTTTCATCAGGAAAATCAGCCAAACGCGCTGTCGTGGGTGCAACTGCAGCTGCACAAGGAATCAACGATCGCCATCCCTCAATTGCTGAACTTGGAATCATTATCTCCCCACATCCCTCAAAGCAGAAAATGGAGTTCGTGCAAAGTTCCCAATGAGATCAATTCGGACCGCGAGCCACCAGTGAAACTTCTTTCTACGGTTTGGCTGTTCCTTCCTCGCCTTGCCGGGCAAGCATCATTACGGTGCGCGTCAGGCTGTCTGCCAGCAGCTGCAGCTCCTGAAAGCTGCTGCGAGCCGAGCCCACTCCATTGATTGTGTCATTGTGTCATCAAAACCCGGTTTCAAAATGGTCGACCCAGAACCCTGCAAAGAATTAAGAAGGCGGCCGCAGCTATTTATGGTTGGGAGTGTCCCTTACTAACCTTGACTTACCCGGGTTTTGATTGTGACTCTCGTGGGGTAGGGGTGAAAGAAAACCCAGCGGTGGGGGGCAGCTGTGTCTTGTTTTGGAGTTGGTAACTGGTAGCCCCTTCTCCGAAGCCATTTTGGGGGCACATTGCAAAAACGACACACCCATACAGTTATAGAGTCATGGATTTCCCTGTTGCAGATTAGAGGTGGATAACCAAATTGCTACAGGTCCACAAAAGGAAAATCGAGAAACCCCGTAGGCTCTTGGGTTAGTACCAGTGGCACGATGAAACCCTTTTGAACAGAGTGAGCCAGTAATCTCTGAATCGTTTGTGCTTAAACACCTGTGCAAAAGCAGAGATTGGCGATATTTCAGGTAACCAGACGCATCCAAAACCGGGAGCCTCTTCAGATGACTGGGACTAGAGGCCATGGATAGCGCATCGACTCGCGCCTCGGTCTGGCCCTCTTGCTCCAGATTTGACCTGAGCATTCGATCCACTTGCCGGTGCTCCCGTGCTCCCGTGCTCTCTCTGCCCAACCTGAGGCTGCTGCAAAACCAACTCCCAAAGTGCTTGCAGGGCTTCTTCTTCCGTGACCTCAGGCCACCACCCAAAACCCCAAAACCCAACAAATACTGGACTCTGACACGCAATCCCTTGCACCACACACGCACTGAGCACAGCCACCATGAGAGTAATCCCTTGCGCCACCAAGGCTTCGTAGGGCTCGACATTGCCACCTCGGATTACCCAAACAAAGCCCCCAAACTGCGCCCAAGCATTGCTAGTTCCAATGCCGTCGAACGCGAGCAAGCAATGATCCTTGCAACGTTTGTCACTTCCTGCACAAGGTTGTTTCCCTCACATGGCGTCCAGTCCGATATCTGTTCTAATATGGTCATTCGAAAGTGAGAAGTAGCTAAACATAGTCATGCAATCATGGACCATGCATGCAGAATTCGCTGACTTACAACAACGGCTGGGGTATGTCAATACGGATCATTGAAAAGCTATGTTGATGCGTAAAGCATCATAGTTACGAAGGGCAACGATACTTGCAGTCGGACAAAATATATGCTCACCAGACACATTTCTGGAAGCGGATGAGCGCTCCAGCGGTCAGGCCACTTCTTCTTGGGATCCGCGCTCAGCTGTCTGATGCGCCGCCAAGTGGGACCATCTCGCAAGAAAACTAGTCAAGTTTAACCGGAACCTCGAGTCATGTGATCACATTGTGATCACATGAGAATCTAATAACGGTAGGTGTCCTGCTTGAAGGGGCCATCTGTCTTAACGCCAATGTAGTCGGCCTGCTCCTTGCTCAGCTTGGTAAGGTGGGCACCCAGCGCCGGCAGATGCAGTGCGGCCACCTTCTCGTCCAGCTGCTTGGGCAGCAGGTACACATCGTTCTTGTACTTCTTCGCCTTGGTGCAGTTTTCCAGGATGTCCAGCTGCGCCAACACCTGGTTGGTGAAGGAGCAGGACATCACGAAGGACGGGTGACCAGTGGCACATCCCAGATTCACAAGCCGGCCGGAGGCCAGCACAATGACTCCGTGGCCGTCAGGGAAAACGAATCGGTCCACCTGAGGCTTGATGTTCTCCACCTTGATGCCGGGGAAGTTCTCAAGGTCCTCCATGGCAATCTCGTTGTCAAAGTGCCCGATGTTGCACACGATGGCGTTGTTCTTCATCTTCTTCATGTGGTCCAGCGTGATGATCTTGAAGTTGCCAGTGGCCGAAGTGAAGATGTCCACCTCGCTAACCACCTCCTCGGTGGTCACCACCTGGAAGCCCTCCATGCACGCCTGCAGCGCGCAAATGGGGTCAATCTCCGTGATCAGCACGCGGGCGCCTGCACCCCTCATGGCAAAAGCACAGCCCTTGCCCACATCTCCGTAGCCCGCCACAAGGGCACGCTTGCCACCGATCATCACGTCAGTGGCGCGCATGATGCTGTCAGGCAGAGAGTGCCGGCAGCCATACACGTTGTCGAACTTCGACTTAGTCACGCAATCGTTCACGTTGATGGCTGGGAACAGCAACTCGCCCTTGGCAGCCATTTCGCGAAGGCGGTGCACGCCAGTGGTCGTCTCCTCGCTGACGCCCTTGCATTTCGCAGCCATGCGAGTGTACTTGGTCTTGTCCGCCGGGATGGAGTCCTTCAGCAGCTGCAGGATGCACTTGTACTCTGCGTTGGTGGTGCTAGCCGGGTCTGGCAGGCTGCCATCCTTTGCGTACTTCTCCTCGAACTCTTTGCCCTTGTGCATCAGCAGAGTGGCATCGCCTCCATCGTCCACAAGCTGGTCGCAGCCATCCGCACCAGGCACTGTCATCATCTGCTCAGTGCACCACCAGTACTCTGGCAGGGTCTCACCTTTCCAGGCAAACACTGTGGAAGTGCCAGCCTTGGCAATGGCGGCCGCAGCATGGTCCTGTGTGCTGAAGATGTTGCAAGAGCACCAGCGCACCTTGGCGCCCAACGCGCTCAGCGTCTCGATGAGCACACCTGTCTGGATGGTCATGTGCAAAGAGCCGTTGATGTTCAAGCCCTTGAACGGCTGCCCAGGGCCATACTCCTTCCTGGCAGCCATCAGGCCTGGCATCTCGTGCTCTGCCAGGGTCAGCTCCTTGCGGCCAAACTCAGCCAGGCCCATGTCCTTGACTTTGGAGTCCGCCATGGCGTACGAAGTGGTTCGGAAATGGGGCACTACAAAAGTTCCAGGTCGGCTTGAGACTGCCAAATGAATCAAGTTTTATCTGAAGCAAACGGTGGGGCACCCTCCACAGCCCTGTTCCTCTTCTCAATAGACAGCAGCTTCGACCAGTCAAACACGAAAACACCTCAGCTTACCTCTGCTGTTCCACAATGGCTTGATTTTGGGGAAAAAAGAGTCGTTTCACCCGCTTCACACGCAAGCAGCCCTAGCTTCGATAATGCAGGCAAAATTTGAACACATTTTTTAGAGCGGATGAGCGCTCCAGCGGTCAGGCCACTTCTTCTTGGGATCCGCGCTCAGCTGTCTGATGCGCCGCCAAGTGGGACCATCTCGCAAGAAAACTAGTCAAGTCTAACCGGAACCTCGAGTCATGTGATGACATTGTGATCACATGAGAATCTAATAACGGTAGGTGTCCTGCTTGAAGGGGCCATCTGTCTTAACGCCAATGTAGTCGGCCTGCTCCTTGCTCAGCTTGGTAAGGTGGGCACCCAGCGCCGGCAGATGCAGTGCGGCCACCTTCTCGTCCAGCTGCTTGGGCAGCAGGTACACATCGTTCTTGTACTTCTTCGCCTTGGTGCAGTTTTCCAGGATGTCCAGCTGCGCCAACACCTGGTTGGTGAAGGAGCAGGACATCACGAAGGACGGGTGACCAGTGGCACATCCCAGATTCACAAGCCGGCCGGAGGCCAGCACAATGACTCCGTGGCCGTCAGGGAAAACGAATCGGTCCACCTGAGGCTTGATGTTCTCCACCTTGATGCCGGGGAAGTTCTCAAGGTCCTCCATGGCAATCTCGTTGTCAAAGTGCCCGATGTTGCACACGATGGCGTTGTTCTTCATCTTCTTCATGTGGTCCAGCGTGATGATCTTGAAGTTGCCAGTGGCCGAAGTGAAGATGTCCACCTCGCTAACCACCTCCTCGGTGGTCACCACCTGGAAGCCCTCCATGCACGCCTGCAGCGCGCAAATGGGGTCAATCTCCGTGATCAGCACGCGGGCGCCTGCACCCCTCATGGCAAAAGCACAGCCCTTGCCCACATCTCCGTAGCCCGCCACAAGGGCACGCTTGCCACCGATCATCACGTCAGTGGCGCGCATGATGCTGTCAGGCAGAGAGTGCCGGCAGCCATACACGTTGTCGAACTTCGACTTAGTCACGCAATCGTTCACGTTGATGGCTGGGAACAGCAACTCGCCCTTGGCAGCCATTTCGCGAAGGCGGTGCACGCCAGTGGTCGTCTCCTCGCTGACGCCCTTGCATTTCGCAGCCATGCGAGTGTACTTGGTCTTGTCCGCCGGGATGGAGTCCTTCAGCAGCTGCAGGATGCACTTGTACTCTGCGTTGGTGGTGCTAGCCGGGTCTGGCAGGCTGCCATCCTTTGCGTACTTCTCCTCGAACTCTTTGCCCTTGTGCATCAGCAGAGTGGCATCGCCTCCATCGTCCACAAGCTGGTCGCAGCCATCCGCACCAGGAACTGTCATCATCTGCTCAGTGCACCACCAGTACTCCGGCAGGGTCTCACCTTTCCAGGCAAACACTGTGGAAGTGCCAGCCTTGGCAATGGCGGCCGCAGCATGGTCCTGTGTGCTAAAGATGTTGCAAGAGCACCAGCGCACCTTGGCGCCCAACGCGCTCAGCGTCTCGATGAGCACACCTGTCTGGATGGTCATGTGCAAAGAGCCGTTGATGTTCAAGCCCTTGAACGGCTGCCCAGGGCCATACTCCTTCCTGGCAGCCATCAGGCCTGGCATCTCGTGCTCTGCCAGGGTCAGCTCCTTGCGGCCAAACTCAGCCAGGCCCATGTCCTTGACTTTGGAGTCCGCCATGGCGTACGAAGTGGTTCGGAAATGGGGCACTACAAAAGTTCCAGGTCGGCTTGAGACTGCCAAATGAATCAAGTTTTATCTGAAGCAAACGGTGGGGCACCCTCCACAGCCCTGTTCCTCTTCTCAATAGACAGCAGCTTCTGCAGCTTACCTCAGGTTTCCCACAATGGCTTGATTTTGGGGAAAAAAGGGTCGTTTCACCCGCTTCACACGCAAGCAGCCCTAGCTTTGATAATGCAGGCAAAATTCGAACGCATTTTTTAGAGCGGATGAGCGCTCCAGCGGTCAGGCATCCGCGCTCAGCTGTCTGATGCGCCGCCTGCGCAAGGGTCAGAACCTCTCCTCACATGAGCGTGTCCCTTGAAATCTCACGCCAGCTCCTTGCTCAGCCATGTCCTTGACTTTGGAGTCCGCCATGGCGTACGAAGTGGTTCGGAAATGGGGCACTACAAAAGTTCCAGGTCGGCTTGAGACTGCCAAATGAATCAAGTTTTATCTGAAGCAAACGGTGGGGCACCCTCCACAGCCCTGTTCCTCTTCTCAATAGACAGCAGCTTCGACCAGTCAAACACGCAGCTTACCTCAGGTTTCCACAATGGCTTGATTTTGGGGAAAAAAGGGTCGTTTCACCCGCTTCACACGCAAGCAGCCCTAGCTTGATAATGCAGGCAAAATTCGAACGCATTTTTTAGAGCGGATGAGCGCTCCAGCGGTCAGGCCACTTCTTCTTGGGATCCGCGCTCAGCTGTCTGATGCGCCGCCAAGTGGGACCATCTCGCAAGAAAACTAGTCAAGTCTAACCGGAACCTCAAGTCATGTGATGACATTGTGATCACATGAGAATCTAATAACGGTAGGTGTCCTGCTTGAAGGGGCCATCTGTCTTAACGCCAATGTAGTCGGCCTGCTCCTTGCTCAGCTTGGTAAGGTGGGCACCCAGCGCCGGCAGATGCAGTGCGGCCACCTTCTCGTCCAGCTGCTTGGGCAGCAGGTACACATCGTTCTTGTACTTCTTCGCCTTGGTGCAGTTTTCCAGGATGTCCAGCTGCGCCAACACCTGGTTGGTGAAGGAGCAGGACATCACGAAGGACGGGTGACCAGTGGCACATCCCAGATTCACAAGCCGGCCGGAGGCCAGCACAATGACTCCGTGGCCGTCAGGGAAAACGAATCGGTCCACCTGAGGCTTGATGTTCTCCACCTTGATGCCGGGGAAGTTCTCAAGGTCCTCCATGGCAATCTCGTTGTCAAAGTGCCCGATGTTGCACACGATGGCGTTGTTCTTCATCTTCTTCATGTGGTCCAGCGTGATGATCTTGAAGTTGCCAGTGGCCGAAGTGAAGATGTCCACCTCGCTAACCACCTCCTCGGTGGTCACCACCTGGAAGCCCTCCATGCACGCCTGCAGCGCGCAAATGGGGTCAATCTCCGTGATCAGCACGCGGGCGCTGCACCCCTCATGGCAAAAGCACAGCCCTTGCCCACATCTCCGTAGCCCGCCACAAGGGCACGCTTGCCACCGATCATCACGTCAGTGGCGCGCATGATGCTGTCAGGCAGAGAGTGCCGGCAGCCATACACGTTGTCGAACTTCGACTTTGTCACGCAATCGTTCACGTTGATGGCTGGGAACAGCAACTCGCCCTTGGCAGCCATTTCGCGAAGGCGGTGCACGCCAGTGGTCGTCTCCTCGCTGACGCCCTTGCATTTCGCGGCCATGCGAGTGTACTTGGTCTTGTCCGCCGGGATGGAGTCCTTCAGCAGCTGCAGGATGCACTTGTACTCTGCGTTGGTGGTGCTAGCCGGGTCTGGCAGGCTGCCATCCTTTGCGTACTTCTCCTCGAACTCTTTGCCCTTGTGCATCAGCAGAGTGGCATCGCCTCCATCGTCCACAAGCTGGTCGCAGCCATCCGCACCAGGAACTGTCATCATCTGCTCAGTGCACCACCAGTACTCCGGCAGGGTCTCACCTTTCCAGGCAAACACTGTGGAAGTGCCAGCCTTGGCAATGGCAGCCGCAGCATGGTCCTGTGTGCTAAAGATGTTGCAAGAGCACCAGCGCACCTTGGCGCCCAACGCGCTCAGCGTCTCGATGAGCACACCTGTCTGGATGGTCATGTGCAAAGAGCCGTTGATGTTCAAGCCCTTGAATGGCTGTCCAGGGCCATACTCCTTCCTGGCAGCCATCAGGCCTGGCATCTCGTGCTCTGCCAGGGTCAGCTCCTTGCGGCCAAACTCAGCCAGGCCCATGTCCTTGACTTTGGAGTCCGCCATGGCGTGCGAAGTGGTTCGGAAATGGGGCACTACAAAAGTTCCAGGTCGGTTTGAGACTGCCAAATGAATCAGAGGTACTTCCCTTTTCAGCATTGGCTTTATCTGAATCAAACGGTTGGGCACCCTCCACAGCGCTGTTCCTCTTCTCAATAGACAAGCTTACCTCAGGTTTTCCACAATGGCTTGATTTTGAGAAAAATGGGTCGTTTCACCCGCTTCACACGCAAGCAGCCCTGGCTTCAAACATGCAGGCACAAATCGCACACATTTTTGAGAGCGGATGAGCGCTCCAGCGGTCAGGCCACTTCTTCTTGGGATCCGCGCTCAGCTGTCTGATGCGCCGCCAAGTGGGACCATCTCGCAAGAAAACTAGTCAAGTCTAACCGGAACCTCAAGTCATGTGATCACATTGTGATCACATGAGAATCTAATAACGGTAGGTGTCCTGCTTGAAGGGGCCATCTGTCTTAACGCCAATGTAGTCGGCCTGCTCCTTGCTCAGCTTGGTAAGGTGGGCACCCAGCGCCGGCAGATGCAGTGCGGCCACCTTCTCGTCCAGCTGCTTGGGCAGCAGGTACACATCGTTCTTGTACTTCTTCGCCTTGGTGCAGTTTTCCAGGATGTCCAGCTGCGCCAACACCTGGTTGGTGAAGGAGCAGGACATCACGAAGGACGGGTGACCAGTGGCACATCCCAGATTCACAAGCCGGCCGGAGGCCAGCACAATGACTCCGTGGCCGTCAGGGAAAACGAATCGGTCCACCTGAGGCTTGATGTTCTCCACCTTGATGCCGGGGAAGTTCTCAAGGTCCTCCATGGCAATCTCGTTGTCAAAGTGCCCGATGTTGCCACGATGGCGTGTTCTTCATCTTCTTCATGTGGTCCAGCGTGATGATCTTGAAGTTGCCAGTGGCCGAAGTGAAGATGTCCACCTCGCTAACCACCTCCTCGGTGGTCACCACCTGGAAGCCCTCCATGCACGCCTGCAGCGCGCAAATGGGGTCAATCTCCGTGATCAGCACGCGGGCGCCTGCACCCCTCATGGCAAAAGCACAGCCCTTGCCCACATCTCCGTAGCCCGCCACAAGGGCACGCTTGCCACCGATCATCACGTCAGTGGCGCGCATGATGCTGTCAGGCAGAGAGTGCCGGCAGCCATACACGTTGTCGAACTTCGACTTTGTCACGCAATCGTTCACGTTGATGGCTGGGAACAGCAACTCGCCCTTGGCAGCCATTTCGCGAAGGCGGTGCACGCCAGTGGTCGTCTCCTCGCTGACGCCCTTGCACTTCGCAGCCATGCGAGTGTACTTGGTCTTGTCCGCCGGGATGGAGTCCTTCAGCAGCTGCAGGATGCACTTGTACTCTGCGTTGGTGGTGCTAGCCGGGTCTGGCAGGCTGCCATCCTTTGCGTACTTCTCCTCGAACTCTTTGCCCTTGTGCATCAGCAGAGTGGCATCGCCTCCATCGTCCACAAGCTGGTCGCAGCCATCCGCACCAGGAACTGTCATCATCTGCTCAGTGCACCACCAGTACTCCGGCAGGGTCTCACCTTTCCAGGCAAACACTGTGGAAGTGCCAGCCTTGGCAATGGCGGCCGCAGCATGGTCCTGTGTGCTGAAGATGTTGCAAGAGCACCAGCGCACCTTGGCGCCCAGCGCGCTCAGCGTCTCGATGAGCACACCTGTCTGGATGGTCATGTGCAAAGAGCCGTTGATGTTCAAGCCCTTGAACGGCTGCCCAGGGCCATACTCCTTCCTGGCAGCCATCAGGCCTGGCATCTCGTGCTCTGCCAGGGTCAGCTCCTTGCGGCCAAACTCAGCCAGGCCCATGTCCTTGACTTTGGAGTCCGCCATGGCGTGCGAAGTGGTTCGGAAATGGGGCACTACAAAAGTTCCAGGTCGGTTTGAGACTGCCAAATGAATCAAGTTTTATCTGAAGCAAACGGTGGGGCACCCTCCACAGCGCTGTTCCTCTTCTCAATAGACAGCAGCTTCGACCACCAGTCAAACACGAAAACACCTCAGCTTACCTCTGCTGTTCCACAATGGCTTGATTTTGGGGAAAAAAGAGTCGTTTCACCCGCTTCAACGCAAGCAGCCCTGGCTTCAAACATGCAGGCACCAATCGCACACATTTTTGAGAGCGGATGAGCGCTCCAGCGGTCAGGCCACTTCTTCTTGGGATCCGCGCTCAGCTGTCTGATGCGCCGCCAAGTGGGACCATCTCGCAAGAAAACTAGTCAAGTCTAACCGGAACCTCAAGTCATGTGATCACATTGTGATCACATGAGAATCTAATAACGGTAGGTGTCCTGCTTGAAGGGGCCATCTGTCTTAACGCCAATGTAGTCGGCCTGCTCCTTGCTCAGCTTGGTAAGGTGGGCACCCAGCGCCGGCAGATGCAGTGCGGCCACCTTCTCGTCCAGCTGCTTGGGCAGCAGGTACACATCGTTCTTGTACTTCTTCGCCTTGGTGCAGTTTTCCAGGATGTCCAGCTGCGCCAACACCTGGTTGGTGAAGGAGCAGGACATCACGAAGGACGGGTGACCAGTGGCACATCCCAGATTCACAAGCCGGCCGGAGGCCAGCACAATGACTCCGTGGCCGTCAGGGAAAACGAATCGGTCCACCTGAGGCTTGATGTTCTCCACCTTGATGCCGGGGAAGTTCTCAAGGTCCTCCATGGCAATCTCGTTGTCAAAGTGCCCGATGTTGCACACGATGGCGTTGTTCTTCATCTTCTTCATGTGGTCCAGCGTGATGATCTTGAAGTTGCCAGTGGCCGAAGTGAAGATGTCCACCTCGCTAACCACCTCCTCGGTGGTCACCACCTGGAAGCCCTCCATGCACGCCTGCAGCGCGCAAATGGGGTCAATCTCCGTGATCAGCACGCGGGCGCCTGCACCCCTCATGGCAAAAGCACAGCCCTTGCCCACATCTCCGTAGCCCGCCACAAGGGCACGCTTGCCACCGATCATCACGTCAGTGGCGCGCATGATGCTGTCAGGCAGAGAGTGCCGGCAGCCATACACGTTGTCGAACTTCGACTTTGTCACGCAATCGTTCACGTTGATGGCTGGGAACAGCAACTCGCCCTTGGCAGCCATTTCGCGAAGGCGGTGCACGCCAGTGGTCGTCTCCTCGCTGACGCCCTTGCACTTCGCAGCCATGCGAGTGTACTTGGTCTTGTCCGCCGGGATGGAGTCCTTCAGCAGCTGCAGGATGCACTTGTACTCTGCGTTGGTGGTGCTAGCCGGGTCTGGCAGGCTGCCATCCTTTGCGTACTTCTCCTCGAACTCTTTGCCCTTGTGCATCAGCAGAGTGGCATCGCCTCCATCGTCCACAAGCTGGTCGCAGCCATCCGCACCAGGCACTGTCATCATCTGCTCGGTGCACCACCAGTACTCTGGCAGGGTCTCACCTTTCCAGGCAAACACTGTGGAAGTGCCAGCCTTGGCAATGGCGGCCGCAGCATGGTCCTGTGTGCTGAAGATGTTGCAAGAGCACCAGCGCACCTTGGCGCCCAACGCGCTCAGCGTCTCGATGAGCACACCTGTCTGGATGGTCATGTGCAAAGAGCCGTTGATGTTCAAGCCCTTGAATGGCTGCCCAGGGCCATACTCCTTCCTGGCAGCCATCAGGCCTGGCATCTCGTGCTCTGCCAGGGTCAGCTCCTTGCGGCCAAACTCAGCCAGGCCCATGTCCTTGACTTTGGAGTCCGCCATGGCGTGCGAAGTGGTTCGGAAATGGGGCACTACAAAAGTTCCAGGTCGGTTTGAGACTGCCAAATGAATCAGAGGTACTTCCCTTTTCAGCATTGGTTTTATCTGAATCAAACGGTTGGGCACCCTCCACAGCGCTGTTCCTCTTCTCAATAGACAGTAGCTTCGACCAGTCAAACACAAAAACACTGCAGCTTACCTCAGGTTTCCCACAATGGCTTGATTTTGAGAAAAAATGGGTCGTTTCACCCGCTTCACACGCAAGCAGCCCTGGCTTCAAACATGCAGGCACAAATCGCACACATTTTTGAGAGCGGATGAGCGCTCCAGCGGTCAGGCCACTTCTTCTTGGGATCCGCGCTC
The DNA here is from genome assembly GCA_963377175.1 of Effrenium voratum. Classification (NCBI taxonomy): domain Eukaryota; class Dinophyceae; order Suessiales; family Symbiodiniaceae; genus Effrenium; species Effrenium voratum. The sequence goes on along the minus strand of CAUJNA010000443.1, from coordinate 26,794 downwards.
AGCTGTCTGATGCGCCGCCAAGTGGGACCATCTCGCAAGAAAATTAGTCAAGTCTAACCGGAACCTCGAGTCATGTGATCACATTGTGATCACATGAGAATCTAATAACGGTAGGTGTCCTGCTTGAAGGGGCCATCTGTCTTAACGCCAATGTAGTCGGCCTGCTCCTTGCTCAGCTTGGTAAGGTGGGCACCCAGCGCCGGCAGATGCAGTGCAGCCACCTTCTCGTCCAGCTGCTTGGGCAGCAGGTACACATCGTTCTTGTACTTCTTCGCCTTGGTGCAGTTTTCCAGGATGTCCAGCTGCGCCAACACCTGGTTGGTGAAGGAGCAGGACATCACGAAGGACGGGTGACCAGTGGCACATCCCAGATTCACAAGCCGGCCGGAGGCCAGCACAATGACTCCGTGGCCGTCAGGGAAAACGAATCGGTCCACCTGAGGCTTGATGTTCTCCACCTTGATGCCGGGGAAGTTCTCAAGGTCCTCCATGGCAATCTCGTTGTCAAAGTGCCCGATGTTGCACACGATGGCGTTGTTCTTCATCTTCTTCATGTGGTCCAGCGTGATGATCTTGAAGTTGCCAGTGGCCGAAGTGAAGATGTCCACCTCGCTAACCACCTCCTCGGTGGTCACCACCTGGAAGCCCTCCATGCACGCCTGCAGCGCGCAAATGGGGTCAATCTCCGTGATCAGCACGCGGCGCCTGCACCCCTCATGGCAAAAGCACAGCCCTTGCCCACATCTCCGTAGCCCGCCACAAGGGCACGCTTGCCACCGATCATCACGTCAGTGGCGCGCATGATGCTGTCAGGCAGAGAGTGCCGGCAGCCATACACGTTGTCGAACTTCGACTTTGTCACGCAATCGTTCACGTTGATGGCTGGGAACAGCAACTCGCCCTTGGCAGCCATTTCGCGAAGGCGGTGCACGCCAGTGGTCGTCTCCTCGCTGACGCCCTTGCATTTCGCAGCCATGCGAGTGTACTTGGTCTTGTCCGCCGGGATGGAGTCCTTCAGCAGCTGCAGGATGCACTTGTACTCTGCGTTGGTGGTGCTAGCCGGGTCTGGCAGGCTGCCATCCTTTGCGTACTTCTCCTCGAACTCTTTGCCCTTGTGCATCAGCAGAGTGGCATCGCCTCCATCGTCCACAAGCTGGTCGCAGCCATCCGCACCAGGCACTGTCATCATCTGCTCGGTGCACCACCAGTACTCTGGCAGGGTCTCACCTTTCCAGGCAAACACTGTGGAAGTGCCAGCCTTGGCAATGGCGGCCGCAGCATGGTCCTGTGTGCTGAAGATGTTGCAAGAGCACCAGCGCACCTTGGCGCCCAACGCGCTCAGCGTCTCGATGAGCACACCTGTCTGGATGGTCATGTGCAAAGAGCCGTTGATGTTCAAGCCCTTGAATGGCTGCCCAGGGCCATACTCCTTCCTGGCAGCCATCAGGCCTGGCATCTCGTGCTCTGCCAGGGTCAGCTCCTTGCGGCCAAACTCAGCCAGGCCCATGTCCTTGACTTTGGAGTCCGCCATGGCGTGCGAAGTGGTTCGGAAATGGGGCACTACAAAAGTTCCAGGTCGGCTTGAGACTGCTGCGAGTGCCAACATCAGCATACGAGCTCATAAGGCTGGCCAGGGTATCAAATTCTCAGGCTCGTGTTGTGCACTTGCAGCGCGAGGCAGGGCTTCTAAGCCCACAGCTGTCCTCCCGCTCGTGACTGCAGCCTCTGAACACGCCGAGCCTCGGATTGTCGGTGCGGAAAACTCAAACGAAGCCAATGCAAATGAGCGTTGGTTTCTATTCCCTACAAACTTGCTTGGACATTATTCAAGCTTCCGCGGACCCTTCCGCATCCTTGCCGCGATCCAACTCAAAAAACGAGCGTCTTTTTGGTGCCCGCAGCTTATGCAGAGCTCTGCATCCAGGCGGCAGTTTCGAGACGGCGCGCGCCACCAGTGGCCGCTTCTTGGTGAAAGCACGGCCAAAGCCACGCAAGAGCTGCACCCCAACCTCGCGAATCGAGCATTCAGTCGACCGTTGAAGATCGGCAGTTTGACGGAAAAACGTTTAGCCGGTTAACATTTTTTTGTGCCCCGGGAGAGCTGTTTTGCAAACGCCAAATCTTGGGGGGATTGTCCCTTACTACCCTACAATTAACATCCCAATCCCCACTAAAATAGGCTAAAATGGCTGGTGCACCTACCCCAAAATGGAATCCCATTGGTTTTGACAACCACAGCCATTTGTTTCTGATGCAATCCGTTTCCCTAGCAAATTCCTTCTCAAGCCCTCCAGGTGCACAGCCGAAAGGAGGCGGAGCCACTGGGTGCCAGTGAGCCTCAATGCTTCAGGCCGAGTCAGGGGCACGATCTTTACTTCCCAATGCAAGAAATGAGAATGTGGATGTATTTGTTTGTGAGGGAACCCGTGTTTTTGCTTGATGTAAAGGGAAGGGGTCGACAAGCAAGTTCTCAACATGCTGACTTCACATCTTCGCATTGAGGCATGGTCAAATTAACAGTTTCCCCAAGAGCCCAGGGAAGGACTCGTGAGTCCCAAGGTTTTTCCGGGCAATTTTGTGAGTTTCTTCATGATCCGAACTCTAAATGGACCATAGACAGGAGATGTTGACCAAACCTCCCACGTTCGCTGTAGTTCGCAACAAGGGGAATTGGGCTGGACCCGGGTTCTGGATCTTGCTTTCCAAAACCCAAAATAGAACCCATGCACCTATTGCTGCATGCCCATTCTCTTCGGGATCCTTCACAAGAGATAAGCCTCAGGCATTGCCTTTTATTTTGTTCGGAGACAACATGGGTAAAGGGTGCAGCCTGAGACCACAATATAAGTTTGCAAGGGAAGATGTTCCCCTCGCTCTAAATCCCTGGAAAGCTCGATTGGTAGTCCTTGTAAAGGGAGACCAAAGGAGACCACACCGAATTGGAGTTCTGATCGTTTTGTGCAGTCGAGGCTCCGCAAAACTTTGCTAAAAGTGGCATATGGGTGTGTCCTAAAATAGGACTTGGACACCAGAAGCCACCAAACTCCAGGTGCAGAGCCGCCTGGACATGCTCTGCTTTGAAAAACACCTCACAAATCGATGTCCAACAGATCCCCCTCCACAGAATCGCATGCCTTGACTCCAGGCATCCGCGCCATCTCGACACAGCGGGAATGGCGCGGGCAAGAGCCTGATGGCAACAAGCTTAGGACCCCAAGCGGGAAGCTCGAACCACGCCCCACCTCTGCTAGCTCTGGCAAGGCCTCAAATGGCAAACTGCTTACGGCCAGTTCTGCATTGCCCCACAGGCCGCAACAGAAGGAGTCAGGCGTGTGGGCGGCGATCCTGAAGGAGGGGCGGTAGAAGTTGACCCAGCAGCCGTCTCAGCATCCTGCATCAAACGAACTGGCTCAGAGCAGAAGCCGGGGATGTGCATGCGCGAAGCTCGCATGTGCGAGCATGCTTCGCATCAATTCTCCCGCCTCTTCCGCCTCCTCTTCTTCCAGCCCAGCTGGCAAAGCTGCTGCTTCGGCCGCGTCCAGAATCACCTCCAGGAATTCGAGCACCACCTTGGCATCGAAGCCGGAACTCTCTCATTCCAATCTCTTGACGCACAGTTGCCGGCAGCCTTGGAACCGGCCGGCTGACACCTGGGGCCTGCACGGCTGCACCCTCGAGGCGCGCCACAGCCGGCACCAGCCTGGGCAGTCCAGGATCCAAATCAGCTTCCAGCATCGCAGTCGCACAACAACTCGGTGAGGCCTCTTGCGCGTCTTTTTCGGAGTTGGTGCCCAAATTGTTTTTGAGAGCCAAACCCTGTGCGTGCGCTTTGTTCACGTGTTCAGTGGAAACTCAAATTGAACTATGTTTGTTTAAATCATAGCTGAAGTGTAGAGAAAGTTGATTGCTTACAACATGCTGTGTGAATTATCATTTACAAAATAGAATCAGTCAAAGAAAAATTATACTATAGTATACAAGTCGTGTTTGGATTCATTCCTTATCAAATTATGCTTCAACTCAAACTTAATTATAATGTTCTATTGGGAAAGGAGTCCCCTCTAAATTCTAAATTTAAGATGTGATTATTCGGATCAAGTATGTCCTTATTGAAACCCATTTAAGTCCTGTTAAAAGTCACACTATTTTTTTTGGAGAGCAGCCGTTGGTGGAGATGTGAATTGGGTATGAAAAAACGCAACAAAGCACTGTATTTTACGCTGTTTTCTCACCATGGTAGTGCTGGGGCTAGTAAACAGAAACAAACACGAATTCGGGACCTCTGATTTGTTTCCTTCTGAAATCTACTTAAAATCATGGTCAATTCTACTCAGTTTCTAACTGAAATTAAACGGAAATTGTTCACGGAAGACTCCAACCATATTGTATTATTTTAAATCAGATTTGTAAAGTATGATAAATCTATTTCAACATAAATGCTACACGGGAGTGCCTTTCCAATAGAATTGCCCTTACAAATCAGTAAGCAGCTAACCAAAATGCATAAACATGTCCGGGACCTATGGGGTGTTTCCTTATGAATTTTACTTGATATGTTTCTCAAGTCCTACTTCATATCTATCTCACATTAAAAATACGTCAATAAGAAAAACATCCAATCATATTTTTGAGTTTAAAGTATGATTTAAGTAATGAGTATCCTATTTCGAAATCAATGCTACACGGAGTTTCCTTTCCAATCGAATTGTCTTTGCAAATCAGAAGAATGTAATAAGACACGAGTCCGACCAAGGAAATCATCTCTAACTTACTGTACTAGGGCTCGGAGGTGAACCACACCAGCGCACTTGATCACAGAAGCTCTTGCAAACAGGCCCGAAACGGTACAGCACAAAAACAACTCGGGACAACCAAAACAAAACATATTCTCCCCCCCCAAGTCAGGACAGCTGATAGTCCGCTTTTTTTGCTGGGGGTTTTTCACACTTGTTCAAACAAACACCAAAAATCAAACTCTAGAAAGGCAAAAAACAACTCCCCCCCCTCCAAGTCTAGACAGCTGACATACTCTTGGTTTGTTTGCTTTCCTTTTTGATTTTTGTGATTTGTTTAGTTTTCGAGGAATTTCACACTGTTCCAAAGAAATACAAAAAACTTCGAGAAAACCAAAAAAACTACCCCCCCCCCCGGGCCCCAAGTCAGGACAGCTGCCATCGTCTTTGTTTTTCTCGAGTTTGTTCACACTTTTCCAAAGCAAGGTGACCTGTCTTTTTTTCTTCTTCTGGCTTTAAAGGGATGCCAAAACAAAAAGCGATTCTTCCTGTTCTTGATTTCACCTGGCCCTTTACCTGTTCTGATTTTTCCTGCCAAACGAAAAAAGCGACGCCCTTGCGTGGACCTGTTCGAATTCGTTTGTTGGTTTTCTCGGGTCCCAGCGCCCCAAGGCAGCGAGCACCCGTCAAGCGAGTGCTGTTCGAGCCTCGGGCGACAGCCGATTGGACCGCTTGGGACCCTGGCAGCTCGGACGGAGCTGCTCCGGTTTTCGGCGGTCGGATTTTTTTTGACCCCTTTGGGAAGCCAGTCCTGACACTCATGCAGATTCGGCGCTCGCCAATATGATTACACCATGGTTGAAATGCTAGGCATGGGCAAAGAATGCCGTAGGACAAGGGCAAACTTGCGACCCACCGCAAGATAGTGTCCGAGCATGTATTGGGAAAAGGATCAGATCCTGCAAGAAGGCTTTGCAGGGGCGCCAGCCGTGGTCATGGAGCTCTCGCAAGTTTCCTAGTTTGCACCCGATCTTTGGCCTGGAAAAGTGACCCCCACGGCCCTTCCCATGTCTCAGCCTTAAGGCCCAAAATCCGACACCATCGCCCTCGCTTTCAGCGTGCCGGGCAACATCCCTCGTATTGCAACTGGTCTTCCGGAAGCAGCCTGTCTTTCCATGCGAGCCAACAACACGGAGCCCGAAAAGGGAAAGGTGGTACAGTGGCACCTTCGCCTTTGTTTCAAATGGGCTGATATTTTCTTGAGCGCCTCGGTGCGCACGCACAGTCGCCCGGGGCGAGGACTCTGCACCATCTCCAGAAAGTGTGGGTACCATCCTGCAGGCGGAAGAGGAGTGGTGCTTTGTGCGCCCTCTGGGCTTGACCCGCTCGCTTCGGTTTGGCGCCAGTCCATGCCAGATTGTGTTGCATCAAGATTCTCATTTCTCATCCAGCCTCTCACCACTGCGGCTTCTGGTGGCAGGTCTTGAACCTGCTTCAGCAATGCCAGCACAGCACAAGCCAAGCTGCTCCGTTTTCTTGGAGCCCTGCCTCCAAATCATCTTCCAAAGGCCGCTTTCTGGTGGCCGGCGCCTGAGCGCGAAGCCCCTTACAAAACCCAATGGTGAGAGGTCTATTGTCACCCTGACCAGAACCAGGCAGGCCCATCTCAGGTTTCAAGCTCAGGTCCTTCACAGAAACGCGGCCATGCAGAACGACTCCGGCCGCCTTCTGGGCTGTCTCACCCAAGTCAGAGAGCACACCGTCGCTGAGCGCCTGCAACCAGCTTTTGTCGAATGAGGTATGTCTGAAAACCTTTGAGTACATTGCAATCCAAGTGATGACTGTCCATCTCCTAGCGCATCTCTGGCAGTCATCTTGATCCATGGCCGTTGGGCTTTGCACACACGCCCAACGAACTTCAAAATATACCTGGTGAAACCATACGCCTCGCATTGAGAATTGAGACGGCTAAGTGAGTGACCTGGGGAGTTTCCTAGAACCTTCCCAGCTAGCACTTCCCACACACCTCGTTGTAGAAGGCGGTCCGATCCACCCCAGGCACGTGCTTGTTGGCCAGATCCCATGCCATGGGATAGACCACGCCGCTTTTGTTGAATTTGGCCGCGTAGGACAAGGTCTTGCCATCAAAGTGGCTGGGGTTGCAGAACCACTTGTCGCAGGGCTGCCTCAGCTTTTCCCCTGGACCCGCAGGCTGCGCCTCCTGCAAAACCCAGTCGCTTTCATCGCCGCCTGCGCCCAGCCAGATCTCCACCCAGTTGTGATTCCCATCCTTGGGTGCCCCATGCCAGGCAGGGGTACCCACCACCCGCGCAGGCACCCCCACGGTCCGCAAGGCATCCACATACATGATGGACAAGCCCGTGCAGGACGCGAAGCCAAAAGCTATGGTGCTCATGGGATCGTAGATCAGGGGCGTCTGCTGCGACTTGAACTTGATTTCCAGGTCGGGCCGAAACAAAGACCACATGTGTTTGTTGACAATGTCCGCAACCTCCTCCAAGCCGGTTGCTTTGAAGGTGCTGTTGAACACCAAATTGGGTAGCTTCTCCCAGAACATCTGCCGCCAGTCGTTCCGGTTCTCATTCACACTGGCATAGGGCAGCACATAATCCATCCACAGCTCCTCCGGCACCGCGGCGGCCCAGGGGAACTGCTGCCTGGCCTTCAGTGCTAGCTGGACGCTGGAGGGCAACAGCCCCAGCTCCAGGGTCCCCAGGTTCTCCACGTCCCAGGGCGGCATATTCTCCCGGAGGAACTTCTCCGCTCGCTGTTGGGCGTCCGAGAACGCCTCGCAGCGGCCGACCCATGGCACTTCCCCCTCAGGACATGCCCCAACCCAGCTTCCGGCCCGCTCCAGGCGCTTCACATGCCCCAACCGCCCCGTCGCAGTGGCCAGAAGGCACCAGGAGGCCAAATGAAAGAAACTCATCGCATGGAGGTGCGTTAAGCGGATCGTGTCTCGAGCCACATGGCACTTTTCCCAAAAGTGTCTGAGAATTGCGTTCCGCGCATGCACTGCAATGGAGCTCTTCTCTTTGACTTGTGGACTCAAAATGCTTGCTGGCTCATTCCCACATGCCATCGGCATTCGAAGCTCAAAACAAGTAAAGCATTTGACAAGCCACACCTTTTTGGCGGAGGCTTCATCTCCAGTGTGATCTCATGAATAAGTTTCTCGCCTTGTGTGCTGAGCTCCCTTCCACTCTCTCCCCAGCCCAGCGACCCGGCCCGCAGGACCGCATCCAGCATGCCCCGGCCAGCAGCGGCCACGTCGGCTTGCGGAGCTGCTGTGGAGGCCTAAGGCTCAAGCCCAGCTCGCGGGGTTCACCCGGCTAAGCGATGGTCGCTTGCCTGAATGGTCAGAAAAAAAGCTTCGATACTTTCTCAACTCAAGCAGAGGGTGATAAAGGCATTAAAGGCATTCGCCTTTTTCTAGGGTGGTTTTGGGCGACAATAGGAACTTGAGGGATCTTCGTCTTCCTGGAGATTGCATCAAGGGAAGCCGAGCGACCAAAGGCGGTTTGACCAGTAGGATTGCTGGGGAATATCTTCCACATGTGATCAAGAACAGGCATTGGGGGAACTGCGCGTTCGCCAGCTGCGCTGACTTAGCATGGCTGGGCGATGCTCGTCCCAAGTGCATCCAAGCCAAGGGCAAGCATTTTGCCGAGCAAGGAGGAATCCTCGGCAAAGCAAAGCTTTCCTAAGCAGCATGCTCGCCCACCTTTGGCGGCAACGCCCACTCTGACAAGGCACGCCAAAGTGGCTCCCACAATTTCACGTCTTTGTAAGCCTACTTTGCTTGAAATCAACTCTGTCAAGAAGCTTCGCCCGCAAGCTGGCGAGAAAGATCACTGGACCGGGTCCATGTCCCAATTGTGCCGCTTCCATAAAACACCCAAGGCAACTACTTCTATCGCATTGCACATATACCAAGAAAAAGGAGAGAGCGAATCCTGTGAACTGCTGGACAAAAAGTAACAACTCTGCTGGGGTCAGCGTGAAAGTGGGGCCCGGGCCGGAATTCGCACCTCCCCTGCTGCTTTGGCCTGGCGACGCAAAGGCCCGACTTCCCGTTTGACATGCTCACATCAGGGACCAGCTGATGGCATCTGAGACCCTTTTCAAAGCTTCAAAGGCTTTCCCCAGCTGTTTCTGGCAAGAAACAATGAGTGACCGCTCTGGGTAACTACCCGCCTCCATCTCTTTGAGGCTCTTCTGAGCCTCCAAGCGAAAACGCACGGCCGGCAGGGCAACTCTGTTCAAGGAGTGAAAATCGGAAGAGAACGATGACTGGCCTCGGTAGCGAAGAAGCGCCGGAACACGAAGGCATGATCCTTTCATCAGAGAAACGGTGCTTTCACTTCCCACCGAAGGCACTGCCTCGGTGCTCTGAGAGGTTGGCAAATTCTCAATAGCGCGTGCATGCCTCTTGACCACTGTGCTCCTTCCATCCCTCATGTTTCTGCTAGCAAGCAGTCCCCCCCCAGCACCCCGGGCAAAGGCAGCTGAGTTCAAGCTCTGGATCAAAAGGGCTAACCCGCTTGAGAGCAGGAAAGCCTGTCATGCCACCAATATTCACAAAGAAAAGTCCTCCACTCGAACCAAGCCGCAAAAAGCGACGTTCAACAAAAAGAGAATCCAGGAAAGTCCTCTACTCGAACCAACGACGTTCAACAAAAAGACACAAAGGGGCCAGCGCCAAAGCGAGGCACGTCTCTCCTGAAACAATCGCAGCGCTGCCCTACGTGGTCCGAGCCGTGAGGCGCCCACCTCACGAAGCAGCGGGGCAGCGGCTGGCGGCTAGGCCGGTTGGGTGGCACAGACGACCACTGGGCTGCGCCATGCCTCCACAAGTGCTATGGAGGAGGCGACGTTGTAGAGCCTGCAAAGCCTGAGCCACAGGTCTCTTGACAAGGTCTCGGGAAAAGCGCTCGAAACACACATAGCGCCTGGATTTCGTTGCCTTTGTCACAAATTCCAACATGTGAGGACAGCTAAGCATTTAGATGCCGCAGAACAGGCCCTACAGCACTGGAAAAGCAAATGTTCGGTCTGTCTGGAAATGAGGGACCCTGAGAATGTTTAGCTCCATGATGCCCGTGCTTTGGGTGTCCCTTTGGAGACCACCAGACCCAAGGAAAACACGGAGGCAACTCTGGGCTCTCGGCTCCTCTTCGTTGAACTGGTCTGCATGGCGTCGCAACCTCAAGTGGTCAGGCTTAAAAAAACAAAAAGAAGATGTTTTTCGGACTAGTATCATTTGCATCGACCAGTTCGTAATGAGTGTTGTCGAGCATTCATTTATGTAAACGGCCACGTCATATTTCGGCTCAAGCAGTGACCGAAGCTTTATGATAAAGCACTACATCAGCGGCAACATGGTGTCGTCCCCGGCTTCAGCATGAATCTAGTTCCGTTGCAAGGCCATGTTGTGTTGTGGTTGGCTTTGTTCTCAACCCCATGGGGAACAAAAAACAAGATCCTCAAAAAAATCCAACCTGGAGCACTGGAACTCAAATCCAACCCAAAACGACCCACCGAACCTAACTGCAAGCCGAAAGGCATCACGGCGCATGCCTCCAGCAAGCCAGCCACTAACTCCAGCGTGGGCTTGCTGCTGTTGGCCTCGCCTCGCCCGACGGATTGTCACAGCCCCACGGCCCCACCGTCGGTTGTGGCGGACTCTGGGCTATACAAGCTCGTGCAAATCAGCCTCGGGGCCTCGAGCTGAAGCCCTGCGTCAAATTCCATGTATCCTTCTTGATGTGTCAGTGACAATGCGTCATGCGCTTCCTTGCACTGGTGCCGGCAGAGTGGGGACATTCTGAAAGTCTGAGGGCAGGACGCTCCAACGTGCCAAGAAGTCGAGTTCGAAGCTCTGGAACGAGGCCAAACGCTCCCTGGCCTGAGCCAATCGATCCACAACTCTGAGGCGTCCGTGCAGCAGGCTTAAGCCCAGTGCCCTGAACTGCACCTCTGGCTGCCCTGGCATCTGCCAAGACCTCAGCGCCATCAGAAGACTTCGGCGTCCCACGGCCGGCGGACGGAAGCTGCAGGCTGCGCGCGACAAGGCCCCGGCCGCCAACACCTTGTGCAGGGCGGAGCTCTGCCCCGCCGTGAGCCTGGAGTGCCGCAGCTTCAGCCTCGATCGTCGAGGCATCCCCGAGAGGCGGGCAAAATGCGGTAGTGGCGCGTTTCATCCAGCATGACAAGCCTTGTTCAAGCCTTCCGTGGGCTGCCGGTGTTCAACGCAAGACTGTTGAATTGAAACTCTGACAACGCCTTTCTGATTCCTCAGGACAAAAACACACAGGATCAATGCAAAGGCACGGAAAGGATGTCAAACAAGCAGGAAGTTGATGGCTCATCAAGAAAGCCAAGAAGTGACAGCATAGAAAAGCCCATAGGGTTCCGGGTTTCGAGAATGGCGTTGCCTACCGGGCCGAACCGTCCCTGGCAGAGCCTTGGGGTTCTAGACAAGCCCAGAAAGGGACGAATCCTGAGGAATCCTCAAGGCCAAGGCTCATCAACAAGGCCAAGAAGTGACCACCGCCAGAAAAACCCATCAGGAAGAACCTAAAATCCCATCCTAAGCCACAAAAGCCCCATGCCATTGGCCTCGGAAATTTTCGCAACTTCGCGACTTCAGCTCCCAGCTCCCGCAGCAGCTCGTCGCCTGTGTGGCGAAGGCAGCGAGCCGAGTTGTGTTTGGGATTGTCCCTGACTTCTCTTCATCTACCCGCATTTTTTTTGGGCGGCTCGGAGCGGGGGGAGTTCGGCTCATGGGTTTGGATTTGCTTCCGGATGCCTGGTAGAAGGGGAACTCTAACCGCGAGGCCATGTCAACATCTGTGAGAAATCCTCCACTGGAAATATGTCCAAGTCTCGAGCCATGGCCCAAGGCCCAGAAAGACAGAGGAAAGAACTCCAAAAGATTAAAACAAAACAAAAAAAAGTCCCAGAAACAAGGAAAAGAACGCGGGGAGCTCCAGGCGTTCGTTCCCATCTCCTCATCTCCTCGAAAAAGTCTAAGGCTGCCGCCCAGGGCATCCGCAGGGAGCGGCACGTTTGGGACCTCCAAAGCATTCAGCCTCGGGAGGGCATGGACTTCGGCCCTTCGGTTTCCATTTAAACCAACTCCGAAAAGGGTACCCCACATAAGTGCAGCTTGGCTGGTGAAAAACGCCACAGATTGAGAAGGGGGCAGAGACGTCATTCGTGACATGTTTGCTTTATTTCGGAGTGCTCCGTGGAGGAGGGTTGGGAATTGTTCGAACTTGTAGTGCCTGGCCAAAAGGGGCCGCTCAGTTCCCGGATGCGTTTGATGATATTGATGCCAAACAAGAAACGGGTCTGGCCTGCTTCAAGGCTGACCTGGTATCTGATAAATATGGAAGTGCGATACCCGTTCTTGAGCTCGGGGCATGCAGTACAAGGCATTCAAGCCAGCCTGCTCACAGCCAGTCCACATTTGCCACTATCATCAACCTCATTGATGGCTTGTTGAGGCTTCAAAACATTTGTAGCCCAAATATCCATGCAATCTTCTCCCAACTCTTGTCAAAGCATGCGTAAGCTGTGCCACAGTGCATCCCGCTCGCCTTGTTGTCGACATCATTTCGAAAAATATTTAGACCTTGGCACTCACATAGAAACATCCCCGCCCCCTCACCCAAGCCCCATTTCGGGTCGTCAATTCCACGCACTCACTCCTGAAATTCTCAGATCACAGTCATGTGTCATCATGCTTCAAAAGCTATATAACATTGTACGCATATTGTGCCGCTATGGTTTTGCAGACCCATGCCACGGGAAAAGCTACGAACGATGTTGTGCGCTTCAAGCTCAACACCAACAGTCTCAAATTTGGCCTATGAACTTCGTCGCTTCGGTGAGCCTCTGGCAGGCGTCGGCCACGCGGCCCGCACGGCGCCCCAGCAGCGCCAAAGCAGCACGGCCGGAGCCTGCGGAAATGGAGACGGCGGAACAAACGTAAGGCAGGAAAAGAACTAGAACAAAGTTCAAGGGAAATAAAATAGAGAAAACAAGAAGAAGAAAAAAAAGGAGAGAATGAAAAAGGTCGAAAACATCATCATGCTGATGTGCAACACATCTGGCCATTGACAAACTACCTGCGAGCTTCGGGCCTGCCCTGAATTGACATGAATTGACGATGGCTTGGAGTTCACGTGTCATTGAACGAGGGATCCCAAAATGAACGAGTCGCCGCCTTCCGTCACATCCGTGCCCGAATGTCGCTGGAACCTGGGCCCGCACCGTGAAGGTCTAGAAAGCGAGCGCACGCTTGTAAGGCGTAGCGGCCTTGGTCTGAAACATCTGGGCGATCAGCTGCACCATTGAAGACAAAACACATTAAGATATATATATATATATGTATGTATATTGCAGCGCGGAAAAAAAATGGCCTGCTCTACTGGTTGTCACATTGGCTTTCCTTCGCAGAAAAGGTCCCCAGTTTAACATGTTGCTGCAGTCAGACGATTGACAAGCCGCAAACGTTCTCGGCGGCGAACGGTTTAACAAATGGTCCATCAAGGTGCCCGATGCCGTCGCAATTCCACACCAGGCTGAGAGAGGGGCGTCCAAGAGCGCAGACCGGATTCTTGTCTTGACCTGCTCAGTGTCAGGCACAACCAAATGGTCCTTTTCACCTCGCCTGTGCCCCGAAAACCGGAACCCTTCCTCGAATGCGGCCGCCAAACATCTCTTTTTTAAGGCAACTCCAAGGCGAGCACGTCTTCTATAGCTTCGTGTGAAACCTCCCAAAACGTCCGGGAGTGCGGTGAGAAGCTCCGGTGAGAAGCTTTGCTCCAAGCCCTTCCTTCGCTCGTTTCTGCCAGGGAAGCATGACGCATATCGCAGGACCTCGCAGGGATGCACACATTCATGATCAGGCTGTTGGAAGCATTGCAAAATACTAAATGGCAAATTGGTCCAAAACTCCACGGAAAGAGAAAATTAATTCCCCCCCCCCCCGGGGCACGCACAGCCCCCACAATCGTGTTTGGCACTGATGGTGTATCCAAACAAGTCAGAGGTAGTCCAGAATGACAGTGTATGCCATCCCATATTAGCTGGGTAAACTACATGTGGTACTAACACTTAACTAATACTTGTACAAATGTATGGATGCCCACAGCAAGCATCCAGCCGAGCCTCTTGAGCTCAGCCAGACACGATAACATTGATAGCCCTAAGAGCCAAGGAGACCTTTCTCTATCCTCGCATTAGTTTGACGCGTAGTGAGCATACACGTGACTTCCCAAAGACAGCAGCCGCCCTCCGTCACCTTTTTCCAATCAATCAGCGCAGAGTCACAGACTTTACACCTCATTCCGCAGTTTCCAGCCCATTTCGGCCAGGGGTCGGAGAGCCCAAAGTCTGTTCTCAGCAACAAACTCACCGGCAAGCCAACATTCTCCCGGCCAACGCATGCCGGTCACAGGCAACCCCTCAATTCGTGCAGTTGGTACCTCTTGAAGCCCTGCAGGCACTCAGCAGATTCGGCTGGGCCACAGATCTTCTCCAAGTCTTTGCCAAGCGCAAAGCAAGAAGACCTCACTTCGCCGCGCATTGCAACGGCTGACTTCGGCATCTTCCCAACCTCTGGGGCCTTTGCGCTTATGCCGACTTACTAAAGGCTGACCCTGATGTCCATGATGAAAGCCAAGCCCCGGCGCCGGAGTCCCTTTCCTCATCTATTCAAGCCAAGCTGCGAAGAAGTCGAGGTCTCAGCTGCCTCAGCTTATTGTGGAAGACGGAGAGGTCCCATCCTTGCGAGCTTTCGCCTCAGTAAGGAGGCCAAACAAAAACCACCTCCTTTGCACCCGAGGAACCACGAAATATGGGAGATAGGGAAGCCAAGCAGACTTCAAAGTCTTTGGCTACTTTTCACAAAAGAGGCAGTTTACAGCAAATGGCAATGCCCGTTGCTCCTTGCCAAGCATGCCAAGGTGCAACCTCATCCATCTGCCTCATCACTGCGAAGAAGAACTCTGATTCCTGTGCTTCAAAATATGATGATTCACTCCTTTCCCCCAGTTGGTGGATTGGATCAGTGGTGTGGGGATTAAAGAGTAGTTTCCCTTTTTCCTCTACATGAACCAGGGGTTCAAATCCTCAAACCACCAATCCACCCACCAACTCGGGGGAAACTAAGAAGAGCTTCAAGAGACGGCTAAAGCAAAACAAACAAACAAACAAACAAACAAACAAACAAAAACAGAACGGCACTGGTCAATAGTAAGGTAGACGTTGAGAACACTGCTGATTCCCTCTTCCAGGCATCCTCTGCAGGACGCCGAGACTCAACCTCCACATCAATACCACCCATTTCGCGAAGCTGTCGGGTCATGGACTCCTCGGTTAGCATAGCGCACTATCCAAAGGCGGCAATGGAGCTCTAAAAAGCTATTGGGCTCTTGTCCCCGTAGCATATGTTCCGCTCACTCGTTGTTTTGTCTTGTGTTTGTTCTCTGAACTTGTATTTGTTTTCACCAGGCATCTGGCATCTTGTTCAGCAAGCCGTCTCCCACCTGACGCTTCGATGGCAAGAGGACTGCTGACACCAGTTTATACGAGCGGACATGCCAAGCTGCTGAGGGACAAACAATCTTTCAGAGTCGAAGGTCAAGAGTATGTTAACAAAGCGCAACTAAGTAGTGCAAGTAATTGCAAAGCATGCCTTGGTGAAAGTCGCATGAATACACATTCTTCAATGGTTGCACCTGCATGAGCACCAGGTTCTGCAAATCGGTCATGACCCACGTGGGCAATCGGCCCAAGAAGCGCATGAATTTGTCGAAGCGATCCATCTTTTTCTCATCCAGCTTGGACAAAAGCATCTTTCGAACGTCGATGTCCTCCGGCACTCTCAACGTGCTGTGGGCAAGCTTGTGTTGATGTTAGATCGATGACAACCCCTTGACACCAAAGTTGCGCAGTCGAAAAAGCACGCAACACGAAATCCAGGTCCTCCACGGAAATTAAGACCACTACAAAGTTACCTCGATGAAACTGCGTCACTGCCGTGGCTGTCAATCCAGCTTCATTCTTCAGTCGCTGAGGGATGCTCGCCTCAAGGTTAGCACCGAGCTTCTCTGAAAAGAGATCGTCCGACACCAATCGATTCGCAATCTTTCCTGCGAGGCCATATTTCAGAGCATGGGTAATGATTCCAATCATCTCGTCCCCCAACTTATACTCGACAAGCTGCGGTCCCCAAAACCCAACCCCAACCCCGCCCCCTTCCCTGGCTCCTAGCAACTTCCCGGCGATGCGGCTCTTCTCCATGGACTTGGACGTGATCGCCTCCTTTTTGTTTTTGATCACGATGTTCAGGTAGAACTTCACGGTGGCCACGTACCTCACCTGAGTCACGTGCTCAAAACCTGGTACTAAAATGGTCGTAATCCCAGAACCATGTAAACCATTTAGAAGGCGGTTGCAGCTATTTATGGTTGGGACTACCCAGAACCAGGTAAAGAACTAAGGCGGATATCCGCAGCTATTTATGGTTGGGCTCGTCCTTTACTAAGCTTCATCTACCCTCACCTGCATCCAGCGCCAGAGCCGCGCCAGCACCAGCCACTGCAGGCCGAAGAGAACCGTCTTCAGAATCCCCCCCACCAGCAACCGGAAGCTGAGGCCCAGAAAGGCCTCGAAGAAGCTGTACAGGGCGCCCAGGACCCAATACACCGCCACCAGCCGCAGCGCCTTGTAGTTCTCAGGGCTGTCATCCCGCGAGCTATACAGTCCCAGCACCGGGAACACGAGGTTCCCAATCGTGGTCAAGCCTCAACCCAATGTCGAAATTCGCCGATTGAACAAGCGGACAAACGCGTTTGTTTTCTTGTTTTTCTTCTTTTGCAAACGCCTATTACAGCCCTACCAATCTCAACCCAGTCAATGCAAAATATGCAACACTCATCTGCCAATCTCAACCCGAGCAACCCAACGTTCTGTAGAAAGCCCCATAGGCGAAGCTGACAAAGCCTACCACAGCCTGCAGGCCGAAGAATCCTCGAGACAGCCCCAACAGCTCGTTCATGTCCAGCTTCTCTGGATGCTGCACCAGGCGTGTGATCATCTCCATGTCAAGGAGCTTCCGCATGGCGCCCATCTCCACTCTCATGGCGCCCGGCGGAGGCAGCTTCTCTGCGTGCAATCTCGCGGAGGACGAAACGAATACGGCAACGCGCGGAGAGGATTTGGTCAAGTCTATCAAAAATGCTGACTTGCAATGGCCATAGGCCACCAGATAAACTGGCAAACCGTCCTTCCTTTCACACGCTTCAACAAACTCAAGTGAGTCATAATCAAAACCTGG
This sequence comes from Effrenium voratum, assembly GCA_963377175.1. Taxonomy (NCBI): domain Eukaryota; class Dinophyceae; order Suessiales; family Symbiodiniaceae; genus Effrenium; species Effrenium voratum. Next base: position 9,688 of record CAUJNA010000443.1, on the reverse strand, counting down.
TGCAAAAATGATGAACCCAGAACCATGTAGGAAATTGCGCAACCATTTCTGGCTGGGATTGCCCCTTACTAACCTTCATTTACCCGGGTTTTGATTGTGACTCAAGTGGACTTGGGCAAGTCGGGAATTCATCATCTCGCCCATCTTTTTCAGCCTGAAGGGTGTGTATGTTGGTTAAGCAGCTTCACGAATGCAAGCCACATCCATCAATCTGGATTTTTCTCTGGAGACAACTGCCACAAACAGCTTGGAGTACGGTCAATCGCTAACCCAGCCTGTAGTCAATGAATCTCAATCGCCTCCCTTTCCCTGTCGATTAGGCTCCCTTCAAATGAGATGGGCTTGAGGTGTCAAGGGGTGAGAACGGCATCACATTTGCGTTAGCTGGGATGGGTTTGTACACACAAATCAACACAAGCCTCAGAGCCAGGAATCAAAGCGCCCAAGCTTCACTGAACCCCGCTCCAGTATCAATTGCAAGGCGGGTTGACAACAAGGAACAGTCCTTCGAAGGGGCAATATTGGGCAGCAGAAAAACGTGGGAGACCAAAACGCTAGAAGCTAACTCCAAACCCGGGTAAACAGGCAAAACACTGCCGCAAAACACAGCACAACGCAGAAGTGAGAATGAAGTGCTGGAAATATAATCCAACAACGCAAAAACGAAGCAGCTTTGGGCAGTCTCTGCCGCAGCGTTCTTCAGGTTTGGCGATAACTTTCTCGGGTCTTCACGAGCAGAAAACATCTCTTCCTGACATTCGCATGCACTGGGGATTTGTTTTCGGAAGATTCCGTGGGCCAAAAACTCAGAGCAGTTGCTGAACTGGCCTTGCCCGCGCGTGCGAGCTCCGTTTGGTTCTCTTTTCCCGGGTCCTCCCGCCTCACACGTCTCGAGGCTGCGCAGCTCCACATGTCTTGCAGCGCCAAACTCTTCAAGAGGGAGAGCTGCCATGGCATTGCCCAAGCCGACATGTTGCCTAAGCCGACTGCCGCTCCATCTGAACTTGCCGGCTAGCCCAACAAGATGTGCGACTGATGATTGTTTCACACCACCAAAAGCAAATGAAAACAGCACAACCTCCACCAGCAAGTCGCCACGGTGGCGCTCCAAACTTTGTCAGCCCTCCGCGGATGCCGAGTCCGAGACTATGCCCGAGCTGTCTCCAAGTCGCAAACATTCCTCAGCAAAACTCAAGTTGGCTGTGCAGTAGTTTCATACCTTGATTGATTGTCATTCATTGGCTTGGGGATCCCTAACATACTGTTTTGTTTCAGAATTTCACTTCTCAGCACTTCTCGCACCTGCAACTGATCCGCTTGCTCCCTTCCAGATAGTCTAAGCTGCTGTGCCAATCCAGTGGGGTGGAGATCAGCTCGTCATGCTATGAGACTCGCAGATCAGGATATAACAGTCCATCGAAGCAAGGAGCCACAAGCCAGGGAGGCACCCGTCCGGAAGCCTCCACCAAGCACGGCATTTCGGATTTCGCAGCTTGGAGATTTCGCGGCTTGAGAAAAATCTCGGCCACGAGATTGATGGCCACTTCAAACAGGGCCCAGCAAACTTTGGTTCAAGCTTTGCTGCTCTCTTCGGCCTCCACTCTCTGCCAGCTCCAGCAAGCCATGAGGGCCTAGGCAAGGCGTGTCGACAAGCTCGCAAGCCCAAATGTACTGAGGCTGAAGCCAAGCAACAAAGGAGCAGACATGGCAATCTCGGCCTCATCTAATCCTGGCATTGCCAAAATTCAAGCTGAAGCTTAGAAAACGCAAGGCGGGCCTGGGCCCTGGTTTCTCTTTTGTACCAAGCTTTCCAAAAGTACCGAGCTTCCCAAAGGGAAACCGTTCCGCAACCAGCACGCCTTCCCAGGCAGAGTCTTTCTGCGCCAAGTCCCGAAAAGCTGCTGGCAATGTGTCGTCTGCATCCTCGAAAAAGTTCGCTGGCAAACAATTTACTGGCAACGATTCCCTGGATTCACACAAACCGATCCGTGCATCCTGCTCTGCCAAAGTCGGCACGCCACACATCTAGTGTCCACTTCATGATATTTCAGGCTCAGACCTCACTGGTGCCAGCTCTGCCTGCAGGCCTTAGGCATCCACAAAACAAGGGCCAAAGTTCTGCAAGTCCCATCCATCAGAGTCTCAGATCGACCCACCATGTTCCAAGCGTGAATGCCGTGAATGATGCGCACACTACATGTTCTGGCACAAAATGTGAATGAAGCAGCCTTTCCGCCACCAGAGCATTTGCCACGGTTCGCACCCTCCCGCCTTGATAGTAGCTCTTCCAAATCCCGACAAGCTGTGGCCAGAACTCTGGCCTAGGCAGTCATGCGAATGCTCCAGCTGTAAAAAAAATGGCTTGAACTGCCACGAAGACAGCCAAAAAGAGACTACCCACAGCCAAGAGCCAGACCACCATATCGTCCGTGCATCGAAAACCATCAAAACATAAAGAGTGATGTGTAGCCTGTTGCTACATAAAAGGCCAATCAGCGGTGTGGCATTTCGTTCAGCTGCGTGGATTGGTTGAAATCTGTGCGAATTGTTTTGGTGTTTTCATGATTAGGGTCAGAATTGGCAACATGGGCCTGCCAAGACAAGGTGCACAATCCTGATGCGGAGTTCTACACACGTCACGGTTCAGATGATTCTGTTGCATGACACCAACACGTTTCATTCAGCTCATATCATATGTGCAATGCTGCGGATGGGACATGGATGCTGTCTGTGACCATTAGCAAATTGCGGGAAATTACATCTTGTCCGACGACGCCCCGCTCTCAACACCTCAACAGGAACGCAAAGCAAAACGCACCATGTGCAGGTCATCTGGCGTGGGTGGCCAAAGTGACTCCATATGGGTGGTCCCAAATGTCGTTTTTCTAAAGGTGCAGCAAGCAATTGAATGACACCGGCACCATGCCGTCAGCAACTTCAACCACGCGTTTGGCAAACAAAAGTTCACGTTTGTCAGTCCTGACAACATGAATGTTTCCTTGCCCCTGCTAATTTTGACCAATGCATCTACTCTTGTACTCGGCGGGTGTGCGCGAGTGGGTTTGAGCGAGCGCCCTTGCCACTTGAAGCGTGCGCGCAATGCTGAGAAGGTGCACTTGAGCCGCTCTTAGCATTTGGCAGGCGTGTGCGCGGCGCTGAGCTGCACTTTCAGCAGGCGCGTATATCATTTGGAAGGTTGCCCCGTATTTGCGAAAGCCTGACCGACGCGCGACTAAGAACATCGTGCTGAGAGCACCACGTCTAAAAAAAACAGTTTGTCAAATGACGTGCGTCAAACGTTCTGCGTCTTACAGCACGTCGCGCGGTTGCGCGCTGCAGCGTGTGACGGAGAAATGCGTGTTGCAAGGTTTCGGGCACTGCTGAAAGGTCAAAACAAACAAACACAGAGTGCCATCCCTTCTCTCAGCTACCCTTTTTTCCCGGAAGCGTTACAAAGGGCTCTTCGAAAAGCGGCTGCAAACTTCACCTGCAAATTTTGCCTTCCAACTTTTCGAGGGTACTTCACCTGCCAACTTGTCGAGAGTTACTTCACGTGCCAACTTCTCGTGCCAACCTTTCGAGAGTTACTTCGCATATGCCAACTTCTCGTGCCAACTTTTCGAGGGTTACGACACGTGCCAATTTGTCATGCCAACTTTTCACGGGTTAAATCACCCGCCAACTTGTCATGCCCACTTTTCGGGTGTTGTCTCATGATCCTCAAAACACAAGCTGACTTTTTGGGCGATACTTCACTATCCTGAAAGCACAAGCTAACTTTTTTTTTCTACCTCCACTTCTCAAATCTTAATTATTTGTCTTTTTCTGGCTGGGGTAGGCCCCTCTCCGGAGATCGTGCGTGTCGGATCGCTCTCGCTGTTGCGCCGTGCAAATGTGTATTGACCGCGAACGATCAGGCGCATCAATTGCACTGTTGGTCATATCAATTGCAATTTGCACGAGTTGCTCAATGAAGCATGCGGCACGATGTGGCGTGTTGTGTGAAAGCAGGGGAAATTATTTGGGCAGAGGCAACTCTTGTTGTTTAGAAATATATATATATATATATATTGTTTTTGTTTGTTTAGGTTATACAAGTGCCATCATCTTAGACACATGTTTTAGCAGTCAACTGCACAAATAACCATGTTGTGGATAAAACTGATTTGTTGGGCAAAACAATGGAACAAATACGTTTTACATGTTGTTTTGTTATAAGCCAATAGAATCTTGAAACTTGCACACCAAGGCGACGCCAAACTAGCAAGGCAGAAGCCAAGCGCACGCTTCGCGCACGTTGGAATGTGACCAATCACCTTAGCCAATGCGGATGGCCAACCCGCGTGACACTGGCCAAACCGCCTGTGTCAGGGTAGCGCCGTAAAACAAATACATACGTTGTATACCATGTCTGTATGATTACAAAACAACAAACGGATTTCAACACTGACAAGCATTGCCGAAGAACCGCACAACGTGAAGCTCCACGCCATCATTCCCAACCGCCCATTTGCCTAGAATAACAATATATCATTCCCACTTGGCCAATCTATCATTTTATAGTTAGTTTTATCATTGTTTGGCTCCACCACGCACACTTGCTTGAGTGAGTCAATCTGATGTAAATCTTGAAAAGTGGCATAAGAACTTGGCAGGCAAACCGCAAGTTCCACAAGAGTGCAAACCATGATTCAGGTGCCTTTTGGAAAAACTTTGCAATGCTGTTCTTCCACCAAGGAAAGTGCCTTTGCGGGTCCAACAAAAATACGAGGTAAAAACACGAATGCGTTCTTCTTTCCACCTCCAGACAAACTCTACCAAAGAATGATTTTACACTACCCGGCAAATAGATGGCACATTTACGACGTTTTTTTAGGTAGATGGTACGGTGTGATTTAAAAATGTCCCATGCTCAGTTGGCACATATCCTCAATTATCCGTCGAATTGTGCCATCTACTGGCTCAAACAATCAGGGAATAACCAGCGGGTCCAAAAAATGTGCCATCTACTTTGCAAACATGTCCGCCAACCGCCAACCCCTTTGGCTCTTCTGTGAGGATGTGGGAGTGGACTGGCGTGGCGTGGCGTGGCGTGGCGTGGAGTGGAGTGGAGTGGCGTGGGAGTGGAGTGGAGTGGAGTGGAGTGGAGTGGAGTGGAGTGGAGTGGAGTGGAGTGGAGTGGAGTGGAGTGGAGTGGAGTGGAGCGGCGTGGAGTGGAGGAAGTGGAGTGGACTGCGAGGCTTTTTCGGTCCCTCTACATGGGTCTGTGTGTTCAGACTTTTTTAAAGGCTCATTTCATTTCAAAACTTTTGATTACGACTCGGCGGATCAACCACGCAGTCAAATGACAGGGCAGTTGAGGTTCGACTCCCGTGGAGTGACCAGTACCCTCGACAGCAAGTCGTATAGTGGTGGTCGTGGTAAAGGGGGTTGTAAGGTAAATGATCTGCGTCGTCTCACGACTCGAAGCGACCGCGGAATACGAACCCTTTTGCTTTGCTTCAGAGCTGTGTTTGGATGTTTGCCTCGATTCTATTATCAAGGTCTTGAACCAGTTGACTCACTTGAGCCAAACGCATTCGCATGTACATGTCGGCTGCACACAAAACACAATCCCCCAAAAGGTTTAGGACCTTAGACAAGGGGAAGTAACAGGGTGACCCTCAGAACCTGCCCTTAGGATGTTTTGGCCTGCGGCTCGGAGATTCTTGGCTTCCCCCATCCCGGGCTTGGGTTCATCCCGGGTCGGGAACCTATCACAAACGCACGCCGACTCGCATGGACGCACGGCTTCTCTTTTCCTCAATTCAGTGAAACGTCTCTGCACGAGTTTGGCCAGGTTCTGCAAGCTGAACATGAAATGAGAATGCTACAGGTCTCTTACCAGACCTCATGCGCGAAGGCGCACATGCAGCAAGCTATCTATAAGGTACTTGTGCAGATCCATAGCAGTCTGCAGAAACGAATATCCATGACGAGCATCGTATAATCGTTGACCACCAAGCGCCTGGCATCCCCAGAATAGTAGTCGCCGATGACGATACTATCGGAAACAAGAAAACATTTTGTGGCGATAAATGCAAGTCTCACGCAATACTCTTGGATTGCCCAGTGTACCGCGCACGACGAGTACCACCAGGGCTGGCCATGATATCATTCACGATGAGTATCACGATCCCGTCTTGTATATAACTGCAAATTCCAATTGATCCCTCCCGGATCAGCGAAGTCCCTGGGAGTGCGCAGGCCCAGATCCGCGCCGTAAGTTCAGCACGATGGCTCCATCCGCCCCCGTGCGAGCCCTGGCGCCGCCGTCCGGCCTCCGTGATCTGTTGTCGTTGTCTCGTCCAACTTGCCATTCTTTTCTTACGGGGCCTGTTTTTTTGTTTTTTTTTTTTTTTTTTCGGTTGGCCGCGCCGTGCTTTGCCTCCCGACTCGGATTCCCCCAGGCCATCTGTGCAAGTTACGGACTGGGCTAATAGCTGGACATGTGGAACAGCTTGTTTTTTTGCACGGTTTTGCATGCTTTTGCTTCGTTTTGGAACGAATTTGCTTGATTCGATTTTTGCACGCTTGCTTGGGACATGTGGGCCTGGTCGAAACAGGTTCTGGTGCAGATCTTGGTGGCGAACAATCAGATGAGAACTTTTGAAGGTTGAAGTGGAGAAGGGTTCCATGTGAACTGGTCATGAGTTAGTTGTCTTTGTTTGTTGCAGCGCATCGGCCCGGCTCGGACGCAGCAGCAGCAGCAACATCAGCAGCAGCACCAGCATCACTCGGCCCGGCTCGGGTAAGGGTCACTGGGTAGGTTTTCGGGGTAGGGTTTGGCTCGGGTAGGGGTCACTAGGTAGGTTTTCGGGGCAGGCTGGGTTTCAGCTTGGCACGCGCAGAAGGTGTGAACAGCAACAGCAACAGCAGCAGCGACAACAGCAGCATTCTCGTGGGCAGCGATGCGGGCACCATGGACAGGCGTGAAACATGTTTTTTCTTTTTTGACGAGCTTCATTTTGTTGGGAAGGGGAGATGTGTCGTTTCTTGCAGGATCACATGACCAGGAAGACGATCGATGGGGCAGTTGGGCTCTTTTGGAGGCTTGTGAGAGGGGTGCTTCTTTTGTACACATTGTTGTCATTGATGTCTGACAGGAGACGCATGGAGCACATTGGGATCCGCCGACGCCTCATGGCAGTCTCTCTTTTTCTTGAGCAATCTGTAGTTTGGCAGGCAGCCTCATCATCCGACTACGAGGTGTCTTCCTCGCACCCAGCAAGTCGGACAAGCCCCTTGCGGCGTATCATCCAGCAGCACACCGACGCCAGCAAGTTGAAGATGAAGCGGCTCTGAGGTGCTGGCAGTCATCGACGGACGCTGCAGCTGCGGCCCACGGCGCCCTGAACACGCCCAAGGCCGGCGCATTGCAGATCAGTACCTGGGTGGAAGGTCCAAGGCTTGCTTGCTGGTGTACTCGGGCGTAAGAAAAGCTTAATCTTCCCCATTCGTCCTTTTGCGTTTCGCAACTTCCTAAGGCCTTGTAGCAGCGCACCGCGCCAGCCAATGCTATCGAGAGGTGGCCAAGCGCACTTGGAAAGCGCCTGCTCTCCCTACAGCACGCCAGTCCACATCGCGCAGCAGCAGCCCGCGCGCCAGACCATCGCATGCTGGACGACGCACTTCACATGACTCGGCGGGAGGAGATCCGGTTTTGGCCCGAAAAAGGTGCATAATCAGCACTTTTCGGGCCAAAATCACCCCTCGCTGTGGAGAAGTCACTGCTTGTCACCGGGGTGTTTTGGGTGGAAAAAGGGCACAAAATGGCAAATTTCCAGATTTTTTGAAGCCTCATTCTTTTCGGCCAGGAACGGCTCTGCAGGCTTCCACGCCTCAAGCCGGGGCCACGGCAGCCTGCCAAGCTTGCACTACATGCCATCGTTTCAGATGACATTGCTGCAGGCCGGGTGCGCCGGGCGCCACTGGCCTGCCAAGCTTGTCACTCATGTCATCGCCGGGATTCGGGCAAGGTAGTAGAGGCGGTCCAGGTGTGGAGCCAGCCACGACTTACTACCCATATACTTCAGCTGCATGCCGGGCCTTTAGTTTTATCCCAGAAAACTACGGGAGCGATATGAGGAAGATCAAGCTTTTCCCCACAACCAAGTACACCAGCAAGCAAGCCTCGGACCGTGCACGGGCATCTTCCTCGGGCCGTCGAAATCGGGCAAGAGAGTGGCACTTATCAGCCTGATTCTGGAGCAGTGTTGCGGCGTCTATGAAAAAATATTCGTTTTCAGCCCCAGCGTCAACATCTGGATCCCCGTCAAGAAGTACATCAAGTTTGGAACCAGAGGACGACCACTGTTTTGCAAGGGTGCAGGGACATGGTCACCAAAGCACTCTCTTACTCCGTGGTGTGGATCAAACATCAGCGGACTGTGAGTCATTACTCAGCCTTCGTTCTCACACGCTCCATCGGTAAACAGCAAATTAGGACGCTCGCAAAACATGGCTTTCAGACAGACACTATGACAGCTGCCTGCAAGAGAGAAACTGCTTCTCGGGATCAGGCCCTCAACGAAATGGCCCTTCATTGCCCATCCTGCTCACAAACCTGCACTGCCAAGTGGGTCATCCTTCCAGAGGTGTGGCCAGCTGCATACAGCAGCTTACCCCTGAAATTGCATCCTCTTGCGCTCATCCGCAGCGATCTCCCATCCCAGCAATTTCAAACCGACTCCGCCACAAACTGGATATTGCTTCCGAGATGTCCCAGCTCAAGCATGCCGTAGTCATCACAGACTTGTTGCAGGGAGGAGGAACAGTTCGATCAGGATGTCAGGTTTCCAACGCAAAGGAAATTATCCAAAGGACGATAAATTACCAACCACAGGAAAACCACAAACCATGCAATTGAAGAGGCTGTCGTCAATCAACAGGCGCTTGGTTTGCATGACTTTCACTACCTCAGCTGCATAGTCCGGCGCAGCTCCTTTTCCCCGGCGCCAGCCTCCTGGAGAGTTCCATGTAATGCCTCAGTCTGTCCAGTCTCCACTTTGAAACCAGCTCCGGTTTTTCACTCATGACCCACTGGATTGTCTGGCGATTTTCCTGGTCCACCGCATCTGAGCAATCGAAGGGGTAATCCAACTCAGAGCTCGCTCTCTGGTCTGTGGAAAACTCCGAGCATGACCCTCTTCGTGTCCGCATCGCACCTTCTTCCCACCTCCACCAATTTCCCCACATTCTTACTTGCACGGGCAAGAGCAATACACCGGGCTTGCAAATCTTCAGCGGAGGCACGAACGCCATAGGCACGTGCGCTGGAATCACGTGGCTGAATTTCTCGACCAAGGCAGGGGACTTCCAACCTCAAGAACCAGGCACGTTTGCGAAGCTCACACTCTGGCAGCACAGAAAAGACCTGTTCGCGTGCCTGTAGTCTAGCTTGTCTGCGAGCCACACAAGCCATCCAAAGGCAAAGGTATGACACACACATGCAAACCCTGTAAACCCCTAAGCCCTACACACAGTTCAAGCAAATGGCGTTGACATGCCAAAAAGGTCATGTCATGAGTTATGAGTGCACTTCGCCCTTGCAGGTCACAAGCAATCACTTGCGAAAGCCTGATTATCTGATTGCACTGTTTCTTATCTATCTCTGTGCAGAACACACTGCGCCTTGTTTTTGCACCGA
>CAUJNA010000442.1:203972-227699 GCA_963377175.1 Effrenium voratum | reverse complement strand
TCCCAGTTTGGTGGGGGAAGTGCCAAGATTGATCCCCTGCTGGTCCCAGCAGCTATTGGTGGGGGGGGAGGGAAGTGCCCAGATTTGATCCTGCGCCGGTCCCAGTTTGGTGGGGTTGAAGCAGGTTTATTGCTTCCCCTGCGGGGGTCCCAGTTTGGCGGGGGAAGTGCCCAGATTGATCCCCTGCTGGTCCCAGCTTGGTGGGGGAAGTGCCCAGATTGATCCCCTGCTGGTCCCAGTTTGGTGGGGGAAGTGCCCAGATTGATCCTGCTGGTCCCAGTTTGGTGGGGGAAGTGCCCAGATTGATCCCCTGCTGGTCCCAGTTTGGTGGGGGAAGCGCCCAAATTAATCCCCTGTGCCCAGATTGATCCCCTGCTGGTCCTGGTGGGGGAAGTGCCCAGATTGATCCCCTGCTGGTCCCCTGCTGGTCCCAGTTTGGTGGAAAAAGTGCCCAGATTGATCCCCTGCTGGTCCCAGTTTGGTGGGGGAAGTGCCCAGATTGATCCCCTTGCTGGTCCCAGTTTGGTGGGGGAAGTGCCCAGATTGATTTTGTGCTGGTCCAAGTTTGGTGGGGGAAGTGCCCAGATTGATCCCCTGCTGGTCCCAGTTTGGTGGGGGGAAGTGCCCAGATTCCCCTGCTGGTCCCAGTTTGGTGGGGGAGTGCCCAGATTGATCCCCTGCTGGTCCCAGTTTGGTGGGGGGCCCAGATTGATCCCCTGCTGGTAGTTTGGTGGGGGAAGTGCCCAGATTCATCCCCTGCTGATCCCAGTTTGGCGGGGGAAGTCCCCAGATTGATCCCCTGCTGGTCCCAGTTTGGTGGGGGAAGTGCCCAGATGATCCTCTGCTGGTCCCAGTTTGGTGGGAAGTGCCCAGATTGATCCCCTGCTGGTCCCTGTTTGGTGGGGGAAGTGCCCAGATTGATCCCCTGAGTTTGGTGGGGGAAGTGCCCAGATTGATCCCCTGCTGGTCCCAGTTTGGTGGGGATTGATCCCCTGCTGGTCCCAGTTTGGTGGGGGAAGTGCCCCAGATTGATCCCCTGCTAGTCCCAGTTTGGTGGGGAAGTGCCCAGATTGATCCCCTGCTGGTCCCAGTTTGGTGGGGGAAGTGCCCAGATTGATCCCCTGCTGGTCCCAGTTTGGTGGGGGAATTGATTGGTGGGGGAAGTGCCCAGATTGATCCCCTGCTGGTCCCAGTTTGGTGGGGGAAGTGCCCAGATTGATCCCCTGCTGGTCCCAGTTTGGTGGGGGAAGTGCCCAGATTGATCCCCTGCTGGTCCCAGTTTGGTGGGGGAAGTGCCCAGATTGATTCCCTTGCTGGTCCCAGGTTGGTGGGGGACGTGCCGAGATTGATCCCCTGCTGGTCCCAGTTTGGTGGGGCTTCCAGATGAATGGATGGGATGGATTGGATGGATGGGATGGATAACCATTGTTGGGAAACCACATGAAAACCATGTGGGGCCCATGTGGAAACCTCATGAATAACCATGTGGGGGACATGTGCAAAACATGTGCAATACATGTGCAAAACCATGGAAGGGGGAAATGTGGAAACATGTGGGAACCACCTAATGTGGGGGACATGTGCAAACCATGTGCAAACCATGTGCAAACCATGTGCAAACCATGTGCAAACCATGTGCAAACCATGTGCAAACCATGTGCAAACCATGTGGAATTCACATGAAAACCATGTGGGGAGGCAGTGTCCTGGTGGTCCCAAATCCCAAATCCCAAGACCAAACCAGGGCTTCCAGATGAAATTTGGCTGGCTTGCCAACACATGGTCATCAAAGAATGCCACTTGCAGGGGGGACATTATTTGTTACATACATGTGTTTGTCACCTGCATGATTTGCATGTTTTTGCTTTAACTCATGTAAATCCTGCCAGTATCTGCTTAGTTCATGTACCAATTAATGTCCTGGGATGGATGGATGGATGCTATGGATGCAATGGATGGGATGGATTGGATGGATGGGATGGAAACCATGTGGAAACCACATGAAAACCATGTGGGGCCCATGTGGAAACCACATGAAAACCATGTGGGGGACATGTGCAAACCATGTGCAAACCATGTGCAAACCATTTGGAAACCACATGAAAACCATGTGGGGGACATGTGGAAACCACATGAAAACCATGTGGGGGACATGTGCAAACCATGTGCAAACCATGTGCAAACCATGTGCAAACCATGTGCAAACCATGTGCAAACCATGTGCAATCAGTGCCCCCCCCATAAACCATGTGCAAACCATGTGGAAACCACATGAAAACCATGTGGGGAGGCAGTGTCCTGGTGGTCCCAAATCCCAAATCCCAAGACCAAACCAGGGCTTCCAGATGAAAATTGGCTGGCTTGCCAACACATGGTCATCAAAGAATGCCACTTGCAGGGGGGACATTATTTGTTACATAAATGTGTTTGTCAACTGCATGATTTGCATGTTTTGCTTGAACTCATGTAAATCCTGCCAGTATCTGCTTAGTTCATGTACCAATTATAATGTCCTGGGATGGATGGATGGATGCAATGGATGGGATGGATTGGATGGATGGGATGGAAACCATGTGGAAACCACATGAAAACCATGTGGGGCCCTTGTGGAAACCACATGAAAACCATGTGGGGGACATGTGCAAACCATGTGCAAACCATGTGCAAAAACATGTGGCTGTATCATTTGGAAACCAAATTGAAAACCATGTGGGGGACATGTGGAAAACCAACATTGAAAACCATTGTGGGGGACATGTGCAATCCATGTGCTACCACATTTTAACCATGTGGGGGACCCATGGCAAAACATTGTGCAAAAAATACCTGATGTGGAAACCACATGAAAACCATGTGGGGAGGCAGTGTCCTGGTGGGCCCAAATCCCAAATCCCAAGACCAAACCAGGGCTTCCAGATGAAATTTGGCTGGCTTGCCAACACATGGTCATCAAAGAATGCCACTTGCAGGGGGGACATTATTTGTTACATAAATGTGTTTGTAACCTGCGTGATTTGCATGTTTTTGCTTAAGCTCATGTAAATCCTGCCAGTATCTGCTTAGTTCATGTACCAATTAATGTCCTGGGATGGATGGATGGATGCAATGGATGGGATGGATTGGATGGAGGGGATGGAAACCATGTGGAAACCACATGAAAACCATGTGGGGCCCATGTGGAAACCACATGAAAACCATGTGGGGGACATGTGCAAACCATGTGCAAACCATGTGCAAACGATTTGGAAACCACATGAAAACCATGTGGGGGACAGTGGAAACCACATGAAAACCATGTGGGGGACATGTGCAAACCATGTGCAAACCAAATGAAAACCATGTGGGGGACATGTGCAAACCATGTGCAAACCATGTGCAATCCATGTGCAAACCATTGTGAAACCATGTGGAAATAACTTGAAAACCATGGGGGGAGGCAGTGTCCTGGTGGTCCCAAATCCCAAATCCCAAGACCAAACCAGGGCTTCCAGATGAAATTTGGCTGGCTTGCCAACACATGGTCATCAAAGAATGCCACTTGCAGGGGGGGCATTATTTGTTACATAAATGTGTTTGTCACCTGCATGATTTGCATGTTTTTGCTTAAACTCAGGTAAATCCTGCCAGTATCTGCTTAGTTCATGTACCAATTAATGTCCTGGGATGGATGGATGGATGCAATGGATGGGATGGATTGGATGTATGGGATGGAAACCATGTGGAAACCACATGAAAACCATGTGGGGCCCATGTGGAAACCACATGAAAACCATGTGGGGGACATGTGCAAACCATGTGCAAACCATGTGCGAACCATTTGGAAACCACATGAAAACCATGTGGGGGACATGTGAAAACCACATGAAAACCATGTGGGGGACATGTGCAAACCATGTGCAAACCCTGTGCAAACCATGTGCAAACCATGTGCAAACCATGTGCAAACCATGTGGAAATCACATGAAAACCATGTGCAAACCATGTGGAAATCACATGAAAACCATGTGGGGAAGGACAGTGTCTGTGGGTCTCCAAATTCCCAAATCCCAAGACCAAACCCAGGGCTTCCAGATGTCAATTGGCTGGCGCATTCATAAATGTGGTTGTCAACCTGCATGATTTGCCTGTTTTTGCTGAAATCTTGTAAATACTGCCGTATCTGCTTAGTTCATGACCAATTATTAATGTCCTGGGCCATGGTAATTGGTGGATGCGATGGATGGGATGGATTGGATGGATGGGATGGAAACCATGTGGAAACCACATGAAAACCATGTGGGGCCCATGTGGAAACCACATGAATACCATGTGGGGGACATGTGCAAACCATGTGCAAACCATGTGCAAACCATGTGCAAACCATGTGCAAACCATGTGGGGGAGGGCATGTGGAAACAACATGAATACCATGTGGGGGACATGTTTGCATACCATGTGCAATAAAATGAAAACATGGGGGGGACATGTGCAAACCATGTGCAAACCTGTGGGAACTCATGAAAACCATGTGGGATGGAGGAAGGTGTCCTGGTGGTCCCAAATCCAAAATCCCAAGACCAAACCAGGGCTTCCAGATGAAATTTGGCTGGCTTGCCAACACATGGTCATCAAAGAATGCCACTTGCAGGGGGGACATTATTTGTTACATAAATGTGTTTGTCTCCTGCGTGATTTGCATGTTTTTGCTTAAGCTCATGTAAATCCTGCCAGTATCTGCTTAGTTCATGTACCAATTAATGTCCTGGGATGGATGGATGGATGCAATGGATGGGATGGATTGGATGGATGGGATGGAAACCATGTGGAAACCACATGAAAACCATGTGGGCCCATGTGGAAACCACATGAAAACCATGTGGGGGACATGTGCAAACCATGTGCAAACCATGTGCAAACCATTTGGAAACCACATGAAAACCATGTGGGGGACATGTGGAAACCACATGAAAACCATGTGGGGGTCATGTGCAAACCATGTGCAAACCAAATGAAAACCATGTGGGGGACATGTGCAAACCATGTGCAAACCATGTGGAAACCACATGAAAACCATGTGGGGAGGCAGTGTCCTGGTGGTCCCAAATCCCAAATCCCAAGACCAAACTAGGGCTTCCAGATGAAATTTGGCTGGCTTGCCAACACATGGTCATCAAAGAATGCCACTTGCAGGGGGGACATTATTTGTTACATAAATGTGTTTGTCACCTGCATGATTTGCATGTTTTTGCTTAAACTCATGTAAATCCTGCCAGTATCTGCTTAGTTCATGTACAATTAATGTCCTGGGATGGATGGATGGATTTGCCATGTGGAAAACCACTTGAAAAACCATGTGATGCCCATGTGGAAAACCACATGATAAACCCATGTGGGGGACATGTGCAAACCATGTGCAAACCATGTGCAAACCATTTGGAAACCACATGAAAACCATGTGGGGGACATGTGGAAACCACATGAAAACCATGTGCAAACCATGTGCAAACCATGTGCAAACCATGTGCAAACCATGTGCAAACCATGTGCAAACCATGTGCAAACCATGGACTACTAAGATGGTTTGCAAACCATGTGGAAACCATGTGGAAACCACATGAAAACCATGTGGGGAGGCAGTGTCCTGGTGGTCCCAAATCCCAAATCCCAAGACCAAACCAGGGCTTCCAGATGAAATTTGGCTGGCTTGACAACACATGGTCATCAAAGAATGCCACTTGCAGGGGGGACATTATTTGTTACATAAATGTGTTTGTCACCTGCATGATTTGCATGTTTTTGCTTAAACTCATGTAAATCCTGACAGTATCTGCTTAGTTCATGTACCAATTAATGTCCTGGGATGGATGGATGGATGCAATGGATGGGATGGATTGGATGGATGGGATGGAAACCATGTGGAAACCACACGAAAACCATGTGGGGCCCATGTGGAAACCACATGAAAACCATGTGGGGGACATGTGAAACCATGTGCAAACCATGTGCAAACCATTTGGAAACCACATGAAAACCATGTGGGGGCCATGTGGAAACCACATGAAAACCATGTGGGGGACATGTGCAAACCATGAGCAAACCATGTGCAAACCATGTGCAAAATGTGCAAACCATGTGCAAACCATGTGCAAACCATGTGCAAACCATGTGGAAATCACATGAAAACCATGTGGGGAGGCAGTGTCCTGGTGGTCCCAAATCCCAAATCCCAAGACCAAACCAGGGCTTCCAGATGAAATTTGGCTGGCTTGCCAACACATGGTCATCAAAGAATGCCACTTGCAGGGGGGACATTATTTGTTACATAAATGTGTTTGTCACCTGCATGATTTGCATGTTTTTGCTTAAACTCATGTAAATCCTGCCAGTATCTGCTTAGTTCATGTACAATTAATGTCCTGGGATGGATGGATGGATGCAATGGATGGGATGGATTGGATGGATGGGATGGAAACCATGTGGAAACCACATGAAAACCATGTGGGGCCCATGTGGAAACCACATGAAAACCATGTGGGGGACATGTGCAAACCATGTGCAAACCATGTGCAAACCATTTGGAAACCACATGAAAACCATGTGGGGGACATGTGGAAACCACATGAAAACCATGTGGGGGACATGTGCAAACCATGTGCAAACCAAATGAAAACCATGTGGGGGACATGTGCAAACCATGTGCAAACCATGTGGAAACCACTTGAAAACCATGTGGGGAGGCAGTGTCCTGGTGGTCCCAAATCCCAAATCCCAAGACCAAACCAGGGCTTCCAGATGAAATTTGGCTGGCTTGCCAACACATGGTCATCAAAGAATGCCACTTGCATGGGGGACATTATTTGTTACATAAATGTGTTGTACACCTGCATGATTTGCATGGTTTTGCTTTAAACTCATGTAAATCCTGCCAGTATCTGGTTAGTTCATGTACCAATTGATGTCCTGGGATGGATGGATGGATGCGATGGATGGGATGGATTGGATGGATGGGATGGAAACCATGTGGAAACCACATGAAAACCATGTGGGGCCCATGTGGAAACCACATGAAAACCATGTGGGGGACATGTGCAAACCATGTGCAAACCATGTGCAAACCATTTGGAAACCACATGAAAACCATGTGGGGGACATGTGGAAACCACATGAAAACCATGTGGGGGACATGTGCAAACCATGTGCAAACCCCTGATGGGAGTCCTCTATAGACATGAATTTCCACCCTTTGGCATTGGTCTGAACGTCCAGCCCGAGTGCAAGCTTCATTGCGAAGTTCGGCTCCTTTTTTTTTATCCGTAGGAAAAAAGTCCGGTCCGATGAACGCGCGAGTCTTCTTGGTCGTCGCAGTGGCGGTGATCTTGCTCTTTAAAAATGCCGAGACTCCTGGAGCTTCTCTGCGGCACCAAGTCGGTGGGCAGGGCCTTCGAGGCGGCGGGCTGGGAGGTCGTCTCCCTGGACATCGTGTCGAAATTTGAGCCCACCATCCTGTGCGACATCCGGAGCTGGGACTACACTACGTTTCCGGGGCACTTCGACATGGTTTGGGCCAGCCCCGTCTGCGCGGAATACAGCCGCGCGCTGACGACGCGCCCGCGGCGGCTCCTGGAGGGCGACGCGCTGGTGCTCAGCGCCCTTGAGATCATTGCGCACTTTGACCCCTTGATGTGGGTCATAGAGAACCCGGCCACCGGGCTGCTGAAGACCCGCCCGTTCATGGAGCGCCTGCCCTGGGACGTGACCTACTGCAAGTACGGAACTCCGTACAGGAAGCAGACGCGGCTGTGGACCAACATGCGCTGGAGGCCGAGGCGGAGCCTGTGCAGACCCGGCAGCCGCTGCGAGGCGTGGCAGGACGGCAGGCACCTCCGGGCCGCGCAGCGGGGGCCGCGGCTGATGGAGGGGCAGTACGAGAGGGTCAGCCAATCACGCGAGCTGCTCTACAGCGTTCCTGCCGCGCTGTGCGAGGAGATTGCGCGCGCGGCCACGAAGGAGCTTGCGGAGCGGCTGAGCATTCCGGACTAGGCTTCCTCCAATGGAAAATGCCCATTTTCCATGTTTTTTTGCATGTTTTGGGGCGGTGCCACTAAACACCAAAAATGGCGCAGAGGGGCACCCCCCCGTCTTTTTTCTCGCTTTTTGGGCGCACTCAAAAGCGGTGTCACTAAACACCAAAAATGGCGCAGAGGGACACCGGGCCCTTTTTTTGCCGTTTTTTGGGCGCATTCAAAAGCGGTGTCACGCTGCATCAAAAATGAAGCAGAGGGACACCGGGCCCTTTTTTTGCCGTTTTTCCTCAACTTCAAAAGCGGTGCCACGCTGCATCAAAAATGAAGCAGAGCGGCACCGGGCCTTAGTCAAGCACAGAGACGCCCGTGCCGGAGAGCGTCACCAGCTGGTAGGCCACCAAATGAATGAACAGGTCCGTCATCGTGCCGTCCAGGCCCTTGAAGGTGAACCGGGCAAGGTTGCCCGAGCGGGTGCTGACGCCACTCAGCGGCATCTTGGGCACGCGCTCGGTGGGAAAGCCGGCAATGAAGCTGTGGCGCAGGTAGCCCACGCGGCCGATGTTGATGTTGCGCACCGTGTCGTCGTAAGTACCCGCGAGGACGGAGAGGAAGTGGAAGTGCTCCGAGGCTCCTGTCAGGGTACTGCAGGCTGCCCAGCTGCATCTGAGACTCCAGGAGGCTGTCCTCCTGCCTGGCCGCGCCGATGGGGTTGTCCCAAAAAGTCACAAACGCGCCCATGAGTTTCGCGAAGGCGCGCGCCACGGTGACGTTGTGCTCCGCCACGCCGTTCGGGACGCTGGACTGCTGCGTGTGCACCGTGGGGTAGCTGAACACCAGGGACCTTCCT
This sequence comes from Effrenium voratum, assembly GCA_963377175.1. NCBI lineage: Eukaryota > Dinophyceae > Suessiales > Symbiodiniaceae > Effrenium > Effrenium voratum. The sequence continues at coordinate 218,849 of CAUJNA010000442.1, read as the reverse complement.
GAGAGGAGCACGCGGTTGAAGGACTCCACCAGCGCAGAGTCCAGGACGACATGGGAGGCCAGAACTCGGACGTTCTGGATCTCGAAGTCGGTGCTCAGCGTGGCCCCCGCCGGGTGCGCCCCGGCGTTCTCGGACCACAGCGCTGTCGTCGCGTCCGCGAACTCGATCTCTATCACCAGGTTCAGCTGCGGCGGCAGCATCTTCCCGCAGCGCAGGATGCCCACCATGGTGGGGCGCAGCAGCGCGTCCGCGTAGCCGCCCTGGTATGCGTGGGTTGTTCACTTCGTCGAAACCCTCCATGGCCTTGTTGCGGTTGTACTCTCTGCCCTTCAGCAGGTCGTGCACGGCCACGGTGCGGCCGTAGTAGTTGATGTCGTCGCAGCGCTGGCCGTTGGCGAAGACCTGGGCGCGCTGGACGAAGCAGGCGGGGTTGGGCGTGGCCGGGGCCAGCGGGTGGGTGCCGTCCGTGTTCCTGACGCGGAAGGCGATCTTGATGGACTCGGGGTCGATGAAGGACGTGCCGCTGGTGAGCGGGATGCGGCAGACCCTAGAGGTTGTGGGGGAGTAGGAACTCAGCGAGCTGGGGAAGTACTGCACGTCATGCCGCGCCGTCACGTAGCTGGTGTTGCTCGTTTTCAGCTTGTAGTCCAGGCTCTGCATCAGCTCATCCTGGGCTCCGGCGGTGACTACCTCCATGCTTGTTTATATACACGCATTTTGACTCGTACGGCGAAGGAAAAACTATTCTTCTAGTGCCTACATTGATGTAGGCACTGGAAGAATAGCGTTTTTGTGGCGCAAAACCGTGCAAAAGCTATTACTCTAGGGTCTATATTGATATAGGGTGTGGAGTAATAGCATTTTTTCAGCGCAAAACCGTGCAAAAGCTCTTAGCCACATTTAGGTAGGCATTGGGCTAATAGCATTTTTGTTGCGCAAAACCGTGCAAAACGAGCTAGTAGCCCAGGGCCTACATTTGCGTAGGGCCTAGACTAACAGCATTTTGTTGCCCAAAACCGTGCAAAAGCTATTACTCCTGTCCGTACATAGATGTACAGAGAGTAGAGTAATAGCATTTTGTAGCGCAAAACCGTGCAAATTAGGCAGCCTCAATGTCTCGCGCCAGTTGGCCAAAGCTGGGCGGAGGCAGGCTCCGGCGTGACTGCCCGGAACTGGAGCTCGCCCAGAAGGGGCGCGGCGTGTTGGACTGCGCCTGCACGCGGAAGCCGGACTGCGAGGAGGCGCGGCTGCTTGCGGGGCTGCCTGAAGTGCTGCTGCCTGAGCGCAGCGTGAAGTGCTGAGGCTGCGTGGCGTCGTTCATGTTGTTGGCGGACCGGACGTCCTGCGCGGCCGCGTCCTCGCTGCCCTGCTGGGGCCGGAAGAGCGTGTTCTCCAGCACCCAGCCCGTGCCGCGCGCGAGGCCGTAGGCTGCGCCGGCTGCGATGCCCACGGCCAGCCCCGCCGTTGCCGCCGCGCCAACTCCCGCCGCGCCAGCCAGCGTTCCAGCAACCTCGCCCGCGGTGGGCGCCAGGGCTGCTGCTCCTTCTGCCAAGCCCCCCAGGTACCCAGGCTCCGCCCACGCCCTCGGCGGCAACGGCAACCTTGCCCTCCCCCGCTGCCACGGCCGCCGTCTCCTCACGGCCTGCGCCGCGCCGCGCTCCACCTCCTGCGCGCGCTGCCCCGCCTCGTCCAGGAGGCGCTCCACGTCACTGGGCCGGCCTATGATCTGCGGAGGCGGCTGCGCCGGGCCCGGACGCGGCAGCACGTTCAGGCGCACGTACTCAGCCGCGTCCTGGGGCAGCTGAGAGCGGAAGGCCTGCGCGGCTGCAAGCTCCGCGGTCCCTGCGCCTATGAGGTCCGCTGCCGCCTGAGCGCCGTCTGCAGTGCTGCGCAGACGGTCCGTGATGGAGGGCGGCCCCTGCCCGTTGCTGGCCAGCGCGCCGGCCTCGGGGTCTCCCGCCAGGTCGTCCTCAACAAAGCGGGTTCCTCCTTGGTACCTCCGCGCAAGGCGCACGTCCTCGTCCGTGGCCTCTGCGGGAGTGCGGAAGCCTTCCTCGGGAATTGCCTGCAGGGGCGTGTGCTGCAGAGGCTGCGGGTTTGGGTCCTCGCTGGACTGCACAAAATAGTCCAGGTAGAAGTGGCTTGTGATGAACGAGGTGGCCTTGCGGTCCGGCTGGTACTGGGGCAGCGGCTCATTTCCGCTAAAGGTATAGACAACCAAATGCTCATAAGCGCGGAGAGATGGTCTGCAGACACCGTGACGCACGGAGTGAGTGTTGTGGAGGGGGGGGCGGAGGGGGGGGGGGGGGAAGGACCAGGGGGGATTTGGGGTGGTGGTTTTTCTTCTTGTTCTGCTTGTTCTGTTTTTTTTTTTGTTTTTTTCTTTTTTTTTTTTTTTTTTTCCTTTTTTTTTTTTTTTTCCTTTCATTTTCTGTTTTCGACGCCCCGGCGCTCGGACACGACCCCGTTAGCGCCTGCTGGGGTACCTGGCGGTGCACGGCCTCCGTCAGCCGGCTCACGTCGTCCAGGTGCCGCTGCCCCTCCTGCGCCTGCCTGCGCTCCCCCAGCCAGGAGTTGAAGGCCCGCGCCTCCTCCAGTTCTCGGTAGCGCTTCAGCAGCAGCGGCTGCAAGTTGTAACTGGGGTACGTCCTGCGGAACCACCGGAGCATCCGCGGCTCGTTGCGGGGCTCAATCGACATCATGCTTTTATATCAGTACACTTGCGCCTGTGGTCAGCCGGTCATAAGCGGACTGCCTCTCCAGCATGCAGGGCGCGCTGCTGCTCTCTTGTGAGCTGAGGCGCCGGTTCAGCCGGTGCCTCCGCCGGTGCCTCAACCGGTGTCGTCTCAACCGGCGGCTTTGGCTTGCGCTTTGGGGCAGCCGGCTCAGTAGGCACGTCCTGCTTCGGTTTGTTTTTGCTCCCAGGGGGCCTCCCCCTCCGTTTCGGCTCCGGCGCAGCGTCCGGCGCAGCGTCCGGCGCAGCGTGTTCCTGTGCAGCGTGTGGCGCAGCGTGTGGCGCCTCTTGCGCCTCTTGCGCCTCCGCCTCGTGTTCGGTCGGCTCCATTTAATTACACGTGGTCAAGATATAACACGAACGACAAAGACGACCCGCGAAGCCGGACGACGTTGCCGTCCAGGTCGGTCAGGCGGAAGCGCATGTGCCTCAGGGTAACCGGGCCCCTGAGGGCCATGAAGTGCCCGTCGTCGGAGCCCGTCTCCACAATGGTACCCACTCCGCTCTTCAGCGTGATCTTGGAGAGGTCGCCCGGTTGCCCAGCACGCGGCTGGCGTTGGCCAGCTGGGCGCAGCGCAGGTAGACCTCGTTGTGCGCCATCATCTTCACGAACTCAAAGACCTGCTGCCCGCCGGAGACGAAGCTTGGGCCCAGCATGTGGTCCACGCTGAAGGGCTTGGTGGGAGAGGCGGGCGGCGCGGCGGGGTAGTCCGCCGCGTCGGGAAATTGCTGCCGCAGCTCCAGGTCGTTCAGGATGAGCCTGTTGCCGTCGTAGGCAACGCTCAGGCTGTTGGTGGTCTCGCTGTAGGTGGCGGTGGCGAAGTTGGAGCTGATCCAGGCGGCCAACCGTGCGCCAGTGTACGCGCCCTTGGGCAACAACGCCCAGTTCAGCGTGCCCAGCGCGGCGTCAACCCAGTAGAGGTAGCGGCCCCGGTCCGTCGAGAGGAAACTGTCGGCCAGGCGGATCTTGTAGACGGCAAGCCGGGCGTCGCTCTGCAGGTGCAGGGACTCTCCCAGGTCCACCTCGAAGTCGCTGTCCGAGCCGGCCACTCTCTTGCGGCTGTCCACGTAGATCGTCGTCATCCTTTTCTTTAGGAAACCACCCGTCCGGCGGACGACGGGCTGGACGGCTGCGACGGAGGTGCAGCAGGAGATATTCTCACATTTTGCGTTTATCAGCGTGGAGCTGGCGAATAGCTTCTGGCCCAGGAAGCTGAGCGCCGCTCCCATGGGCTTCTCTTTCCAACGCGAAACGCTCTTCAAAGCGCTTGTAGAACATTTCATTCCTCGGCTTCAGGTAGTAGACGAAAAGGAAGCTGTAGGGTTCCCGCGTCGCCTGTTCATACAACTGGTAGAGCTGCTCCTTCGGCAGCAGGGCGCTGAGCTCCTCCACCACGGCGTCCAGCTCGTGCTGGTTGCGCAGCCTCCAGCAGCAGAGCACGGCTGCGCTGATGAGCCGCAGCTTCTGCGAGCTCACCCAGGTGCTTATCTGCATATGCCGACCCCTGATGAAGAGAGTGTCCAGGGCGCCGTTTGGTTTGTGCAATTGCGGCGTGTCCGCAAGGTCGTCCAGGATGATCAGCACCTGGTACAGTTTCTTCATCTCCAACTTCTTGGACGTCTCGGTGATCTTGCGCTGCTGCTGGATGATGCGGCGCAGCGCCGGCTTGTCCCAGTCCTCCCAGTAGGCTTGCTCTCGTTCGGTATTCACCCCCAGGTCCTGCTCTATGTACTTCTTGACGGGAATCCAGCCGTCATCGACGGCAATGGACGGAGTGAAGATGTAGATTCTCTCAAACACGCCCCTGTACTGCTCCAGAATCAAGCTGATCAGAGCCACGGTTTTGCCGGATTTGCTGGGGCCAAGGAAGATTCCGGTGCATGGTACCAGGGGCACCACGGGGTCCGAGGACTGTTTGCTGCTGTATTCCGGCACAGGAAAGAGCTTGATCTTTCCCATCCCTTTGTTTCACTTGCCAAATTCGAAGCCGGGAAGCCGGGCGGCGAGTCTGGGAGTGCAGTGCTGTGTACCGGCGCGCTTCCAGAGTTTTCCGGGAGTGCCCTGCTATACAGCAGTGCGCTCCCAGAGTTTTCGGGATAAACCAAAGAGCTGGTATGCAGCTGAAGTACTTTGGAAGCAAAGCGTGGTTAGCTCCTCGCGGACCGGCTGCTGGGGGACGTCGCCGTGCTTCACTCTCCCTTCTTCGGTTCTGGAAAGCTGGAGTACTACCTCGCCGCCCGGCGTCCGGGCCTGGAGGTGCGCGGCGTTGACGCCTTCGAGCCCGTCGCAAACCTGCACCGCTGCTACTTGAAGCAAGACCCGGTCTTCCTGCGCTCCTTGCTGCGCCTGGTGGGGCGCAGGGTGGACAGGCGCTTCTACTTCGGGCACCTCCTGCCGGGCGCTCAGAGAGGCCGTGCCGGGCGCCGGGCCGCCTGCGCGTACGTCCTGCTGCGCAACAGCTTCTCGGGAAAGTGGGGCTCCTTCGCACAGCAGAGGCCGCTGGCACTGAGCAGCGTGCGGCGTCTGCAGCAGCCACCCTGCAACGTGACCGTGCGGCACCAGGATGCGCTAGCATATCTACGCGCTCTGCCCTGCCTGGCGCACCAGTGCATCTACGCTGACCCTCCTTACATTTTCCCCGGCCGCAGCATGAACTACTACGGTATGAGAGGGGGCCACGACCTGGTCTTTCACACGGAGCTGCGAGACGCACTCTTCGCGAGTGGCCTGCCCTTCGTCGTCAGCGTCAACGACGTGCCGGAGGCCCGGGAGCTCTACAGCGGGGCCGACTCCATCACAAGCCTGTGCTCGGGCAAGAACAGTTCCAAGCCCGAGCTGCTTGTAGTGCGCCGGGGCAATCCTGTTGCCAGCACAGGATTGGGTGGAGCAATCCTGTGCTGGCAACAGGATTGACAAGGACAATCCTGTGCTCACGCCAGGATTGACGGCAGGGCGAGTGAGTGGTGAAAAAGACACTCCGTCAGCTTGCTGGCAAGAAGCAGGACGCTGACAGACCTTCGGCGCTAGCCCGGTGATGGGTTTTCGGGCAATCCTGTGCTCACGCCAGGATTGACGGCTGGGCGTGTGAATGGTGAAAAAACACTATGTCAGTGGCACCCGCGAGGACAGCCTCGCTGACGGACCTCCGGCGCTGGCCCGGTGATGGGTTTTTCGGGCAAAAAACCGAAGTCGGAAAACCGATCTTGGTGTAGAGTGAAGTCGGAATCCCGACCTCGGTGTGGTGCAGGCTCGGCAGGCTGGAGGCTTCTATGCGCAGGTGGCGCGCCAGGGAGAAGACGGTGGTGGACCAGCGCTCCCTAGACATAGCGGCGAGGATCACGCCGCTGGAGGTGGACACCAAGGTGGCCAACGCTCTCCTGGGGGCCGTCACCGCCGTGGCGCTGGCCTCCGAGCTCGCGAGCCAAGACGCCGCTGCAGGCCTCCAAGGCAGACGCCAGCGCCCTGACTGCTTACGCCCTGCAGTCGGCCGTGGCTATGCCAGGCGCGGCAGGCACCAACCCGCCGAACCCTCACAGTCCCCCGGGTCCTTGCTATATGTGCTATATGTGCTATATGGCTCTCACAAGGCAAGCCACTGAACATCCACTCTCCCCCGGGTCCTTGCTATATGTGCTATATGTGCTATATGGCTCTCACAAGGCAAGCCACTGAACATCCACTCTCCCCCGGGTCCTTGCTCTATGTGCTATATGTGCTATATGGCTCTCACAAGGCAAGCCACTGAACATCCACTCTCCCCGGGTTCCTTGCTATATGTGCTATATGTGCTATATCTCACAAGGCAAGCCACTGAACATCCACTCTCCCCGGGTTCCTTGCTATATGTGCTATATGTGCTATATGGCCCTATATAGCACATATACTACAAATTTTCGCGCGTAAGTATATAGCACATATAGTACATATAGCAAGGAGCTGGGGGAGAGTGGGGGTTCAGCGGCTTGGCGTGTAAGATATAGCACATATAGCACATATAGCAAGGAGCCCGGAGACTGTGGGGGTTCAGCGGCTTGGCGTGTAAGATATAGCACATATAGCACATATAGCAAGGAGCCCGGAGACTGTGGGGGTTCAGCGGCTTGGCGCGGCTTCAATGCCGGGCAGGTGGCGCGGCCAGGAGGCTTCTATGCCAGGCAAGTGCGTGAACACAAGTGGCACTTGTGTTGAATCTCTCTCTTTAGAGGGGGTTTCCCAAATGGATTTTATTCTACTTGAGAGGCTCCTAGCACTCGTCCGTCCAGCATTTGACCTCGTCCTGAGAAGGATTCGAAGTCTAAAACGCTGCGTGCAGGCGTGAGGCTGCAAAATAATGACCCCTAGATATGCGCCGCAATTTGGCTCCAGGTTGCATTTCAAGCGATGTCAAGCTTTGCCAAAGGAAACCCCTTTTCCATTTTTTTCGGGGACCCCTTTTTTTGGGACCCCTTGTTTTTTTTTGTTTTTTCTTAGCCCTGCAAAGGTTGGCTCGCTTGAAATGCAACCTGGAGCCAAATTGCAAGCATATCTAGGGGTCATTATTTTGCAGCCACACACCTGCACGCAGCGTTTTAGACTTCGAATCCTTCGCAGGACGAGGTCAAATGCTGGACGGACGAGTGCTAGGAGCCTCTCAGGTAGAATATAAACCATTTGGGAAACCCCCTCTAAAGAGAGAGAACCAGCCCCTCATCCGCAAGGGGCCCAACGACTACATTCTGCTGCGCAACGGGCAGAAGAAGCTCGTGCGCTCCCTGCAGGGCGGAGAGCACCGGCTGACCAAGCTGGGCAAGGGCTTCTTCCGCGACAAGTACTACAAGTCCACGTGCCGGTGATCGGCGCAGCGGGCGGAACGCGGGCGCGGGCTACAAGCGCAGGGGCTGGCTGCCGGTGAACGAGCTGGGCGGCGCCATGACGACCTCACGGAAGAGCAGGTGGCGCAGCGGGTGAAACAACAAGTGAGGTTTTGCTGGGCAATCCGGGCGGCCCTATCGTGCAGCTCTCGGATAAGACCTACTTCCTCGACCCTGAGGGGCACTGGGTGGTCAGCACCCAGAGCACGCACTACAGGAACTCCAGAACCAAGGTGGAGACGCTCCTGCGCCAGCGCATAAGGGGCCTGAGAAGCGTGAGCTTCCAGCTGCCCTGCAAGAAGGACGTGCTGCAGAGCGCCTTCAAGGACTCTGCGTGCCCGAGCTGCTGCAGCTGAGGTGTGCGCGGACTTCGACGCCATGCTGCGCCACAACTGCCAAGACTGGAGGCGCTTTGACGCCGCGGACGTGCAGCCGGGGCTGTTCTGGTGCGAGGACCTGCGGGAGGCGCGGCGCCAGCTTACTGCCTGCCGGCCATGATGAAATCACCCCCTCCCCATGGAAGAGTCCTGCCCAGCCACCATCCGCGCTACAAGCTCTTGCCAGTCGTCCACCCCGGAGCCCCGCATGAGCTCTTGCAGACGCTCGCTCCGCAGCAAAACGGTTTGGGTGCCAGAGCCCAGGACCTTCGATGCAAGGCGCTCGGCATCTGCGTCTTCTTGATGGCAGCCTTCTGCAACTTATTCCATTGCGAGAGAAACAACATGACGACGCACAGTCTGGAAAGGCTGAAGCAACAAATCTCCAGAAGGTGTCTTAACCCAAACATTAAGAAAGACGCCGTGACAACGCAAGATGTAGTATGAGCAAGTCTCCAAATGTGTCACGATTCAGGTTAACATGATTTGAGTTTATAACACAACGCAAGGCAGATTCAACTTACGCGCACACTGCAACTCCAAGCCCCTGACAAAGCAATGTTCCAGTCCAGGTACGAGAGGTAAGATCCAACCGCGTCGGATGCGCATGAGCCTGTGCAGAAAAGCGGGGTGATGACTCTCGAATCTTGTCAACAAACCTTCAAGATCATTCCAAGCGGAACTTGGACAAGTTGGACAATGAACTTGGACAAGTTGGACAAAGTCTCCCCTTTAAGTGGTGGATTGCCTCTTACCCCTTACAATAATTTGTCCAAGTTCCTTGTTCAAGTTCAGCGTCTGACGGACTCCCCCGAGCCTTTCATCACTCTCCTCCCCACTAAAAATGCCAGCGAGACAATCCATAAATCCAAGCAAAGCCCCGATTCCATGAAAAACAGTGGATTGGACAAACCTCCCGGCCACGCAACCCCCTAACTTGGACAAGAGGTTGGACAAGTTACGTTGGTGTTTAGCAATGATCTCAAGGGCGCTGAGCACCAGCGCGTTGCCCTCCAGAAGCCGCGGGCGCGTTGTCAGCGCGCGGCTGTATTCCGTGCAAACCGGGCTGGCCTTGCCCCGAAAACGTAGTGTAGTTCCAGCTCCGGATGTCGCACAGGATGGTGGGCTCAAATTTCAACACGATGTCCAGAAGACGATCTTCCAGCCCGCCGCCTTAAGGCCCTGCCCACCGACTTGGTGCCGCAGAAAAGCTTTAGAAGTCTTGGCATTTTTAAAGAGCAAGATCACCGCCACTGACGTTCAGCCGGCGGGGTCCCAAGAGGCAGCGCTCCAAGTCCATCTTGCACTTTACGTGCTTCTTGCGCTCACCTTGACGGCGCAAGCTGGCTCTCAAGCTCGGTGCGGGCTTGCAAAGCACACGCCCACTCTCTTGGCCCCGTCGTTCTGGAAGTTGCCGGGCTCCACCTTGCGCGCCCTGATGGAAGTCCTCTATGGACATGAATTTTCCCCCCTTGGCATTGGTCTGAGCCGCCTGCTTCAGGAAATGGATTATGCGGATTCCAATATTGCAGCGGAGATTGGCCAGGGTTTTTCTCTTACAGGCAAGATTCCTTCGTCCGGGGTTTACAAAAGGAAGCGCAAATATGCTGTTTTGGTGGAGGAGGACCTGGTGGATTTTTCCGAAAGAACGAATGTGGGAATTCTGGCTGGCACTGGCAGTTGCGGAGATGCGGAAGCAGATTGTGAGCTGTATAGAGTTACGCGTGAGAAATTGGATCGAGGGTGGATTCATGGACCTCTTCCGCAGACTGTGTTGGGGCCTGGGTCTTCGGTGACTCGACGTTTCCCGGTTGTGCAAGGTCGGAAGATAAGGCCTATCGACGACTTCACAGCTACATGATCAACCTGACAAATAGCTCTCAGGAGTCAGTTGGGTTGCACGGGGCAGAAATTATTGCGGCTTCTTTGGTGCATTGGTTCTGCTCTTGCCATGCCCTTGGGGTAGTCGACACGGACCTCAAGGTTCAGACTTGGGATCTTTGGAAGGCTTACAAACAGCTCAGTCTGTCGGATGCAGCTCGTGAAAAGACCTTCATGGCCATTTGGAATCCTTTGGATGCATGTGTCAAGCTGTACAGGCATTGTGCTTTACCCTTCGGAGGCAGAGCGTCTGTGAATGCATTCTGTAGGGCTTCGCGTAGCCTTTGGGTCTTAGGGGCGGTGCAGCTGTCCTTTTTCTGGACGAATTATTTCGACGACTATGTGCTCTTCTCCAGACCGCTTCGTCTCGGCATTGTAGCAGTATGGCTGGCATGTTTTTCAAGGTGATGGGATGGCTGGTGTCCGAAGACAAGCTGGAAGATTTTGGGCCGGAAGCGAAGGCGTTGGGCTTACTCATCAACCTGGATGAAGCGAAGTGCGGGAAGGCTCAGTTTGGAAACACGGATTCAAGGAAAAGAGAATTGGTAGACGCAATCAATGATGTCTTAGAAGCTGGATCGTTGAGCCAGAAGTACGGCCAGCGCTTGAGAGGCAGACTGTTATTCGCTGAATCGCAGATCTACGGCAGGAGAGCCGTGCGTGCAATGGGAATTTTGTCAAACCACATTTCCAGGTGCAGATCATCGGCTATCTCGCAGGAGTGCAAGGCTGCTTTAACATGGCTTCGCGACAAAATTGATTTTGACTTTTGCAGAGGCTTGCTGACTCCACTGTTCATGTCTTCGTTGATGCATCTTTTGAACCAAGTGCTTCTTTCCCGGTCGGGTTGGGAGGTGTTCTGCTTCTTCCGGAAAGCGGAGCTTGCTTTTTCTTCAGTTGCGTTATGAAGGAGGAGAGCGTGTTGCAGTGGGTCACGGTTGAAAGCAAAAATCCGATCTTCGAACTTGAGTGTTTAGTGATTCTGATGGCTTTGGAGCAGTGGTGTGCTGAGCTTCAGGGAAGGAATGTTATCGTGTTTACAGACAACGAAGGCGCGTTGAGCTCCTTTGTGAAATGCGGCAGTGAAAATTCAAAAGCACAGCTCATCATCGATTTGACCTGCGATTGCGAAGACAGCAACTCTATGTCAATCTGGTATGAGAGAGTGAACACTGCTTCGAATATTGCAGACTTGCCCTCAAGGGGCGATGTTTCATCGGAATGCCTTGGTGTGAAAGTTGAATTCGATTGGCTTGCTTTCTGTGGACGACATGCTCGCAAGATGGCAAGGGGGTGATGGTTGCAGACCTTGTCGCCAAACAGGGTCCCCTTTTTAACGGACTTCCCCCGTGTTTGCCTTAGCAGGAAAAGAGCAGCGTTGTCCGCGATCTTTTCATTTGTCGGATATTAACAGACAAGGGTGGTGAAAGGAATAAGACTAACGTCAACCAAAGGTGGATGTGTCTTTATTTCTGAGCCTCCCTTTGTTCCTTTGTGGGAAATTCACTTTTTTGTTGGTGAATTTCCGTGTGCCTTGCTTTATTTGTTCTATGCAAGGTTTGTCATTTATGCATGTAAATGGCGCCGTCGTTGCCATTCTTCTCGAGTGGGTGGGTGTGGTGGGTTCCCCTTTGTTGCAACGCACTGAACAACAGTGAAATTTTTGCCCGCCCTCCCATCCCTGTGTAAACCTTTCAAGGCTTTGTTGTTAGACAAGGTCGGGGTGATGGTTGCAGACCTTGTCGCCAGACAGGGTCGCCTTTTTAACGGACTTCCCCCGTGTTTGCCTTAGCAGGAAAAGAGCAGCGTTGTCCGCGATCTTTTCATTTGTCGGATATTAACAGACAAGGGTGGTGAAAGGAATAATGATTCAATATTGCCGTGATTTTGAGCCCTGGAAGCCTCCAGAACCGTTCTCTGAGCGAAAAGAACGAGGTCTTCAGGATGTCAGGAAATTGGCCGTTTTGTGCCTTTTTTCAGCCCAAAAGCTAGGGGTGACAAGGGGTGACAAGCTCGGCAGGTTGGCGTGTGAGGACCCTGTGTTTTGGCTGAAAAACAACGCACTTTTAGCACGTTCGGCAGGTTGGCGTGTTAGAGGGGTGACAAAAGGGTGACAAGCTCGGCAGGTTGGCGTGTCAGGACCCTGGGCTTGGCCGAAAACAGAAAATTTCTACCTTACTACTTTCACGAGGTCTTCGGGAAATTGGCCCGTTTTTCAGCCCAAAAGCTAGGGGTGACAAAACGGTGACAAAGGGTGACAAGCTCGGCAGGATGGATCTTGGCAGCTTTTTCGGGCCAAGCGCGGAAATCGAGAGGGGCGTACGTGTCAGGACCCTGTTTTCGGCCAAAAAACGCGCAAATCGATAGGCATATGCCCCTTACTTGCTGTCTGACCGAAAAGAACGAGGTTTTCAGGAATTCGGGAAGTTGGCCGTTTTGGGCATTTTCCACCCAAAAGGTAGGGGTGACATAGGGGTGACATCTTTGGTGACAAGCTCGGCAGGATGGAAAAAAGGCCGTTTTGGCAGCTTTTTCGGGCAAAAAACGGAAGTTAATTGGATACTATAAGCCTATGTTCCTTACTACTGCTGGCAAAGCCCGGCGCTTGTTTCGCGCTTGAGAGCTGGGGCGGGTGGCGATTCTTTTTGGCGTCCTGGGCGGTTGTTGCCAGATCGCCCAACACCAGTTGAAGGATGGGGAGGCCGCAAACTTGGCAGTTGTTTCCTTAGACCCCGCGAAAGAAGAAACTGCGTGCGCCGCTTCTCGGGCCAAAAAATGGGGGCCATGTTCCAGGCTCGTTTCTGGGTCCGTGTTGTGCGCACTGTCGTGTTGCGAGATAAAAAGAAGAGACAAGGTAACAATGGTAACATACGAAATGATTTGAACAACCCGATCCTCATTTGTCCTTTTCTGAGTTACATGCCAATTTCGTGCCCTCTGAACCTGAAAGCCAGAATCTTGCAGGCCAGTCCGACCCAGCAACTTACAGCAACACTTTCCTGAGCTGCACTGAGTTAAGCTCACAGAAGTCGATCGAAGCACGAAGAGGATTGTTGCTGGTACTGCCGCTTTGGAGTATGCGGATAAACGAGAGGTCAACTGCCTGGGCACAGATTATTCCAGTTACACCAGCAATGTAATTGCGCACATTATTCAGACTTATCCAGGTCTTTGTGTATAGGGGCCCCTAGCCCTTTTCTTGCTACGGTGGCTGTTTCGAACAATTCGGACCACTCCTTCAACCCATGCTAACTGGCCATGAGTTCCAGTGCAAGTAACGGCTTTCTGCAGGGTTGTAAGTGTTTAATCGCTTTTGGAGGTCAACTGCGTACTTAATATGTTTCCATGCACGCTTGTGTGGGGGTTGATATGTTTGTCGAAGCCGCTTTGCTGCTCCAGACGAATGACCTGCATTGATTCGGATTCACATGACAAACTTTTCCCTTGAAGCAGTTCTATGAGCGCACAACCAGCTCGACCTCAAGCCAGCAGACCCAGACTGACCGTGCACGTGTAGCTATTGCTACAGCAACCTTTGCGACATCATGTTGCTGGCCACATGTAGGCTAAGACTTTGAATCCTTGAAGATGATATGGCTGCCAAAGGCATGGTGCAAGCGCCGGTAGTTGTTTTGCTGGACATTGTGCTCACGCAGTTGATCATTCCTTGCATGACCTGATTCATCACAGCACGGTGAGATTCATTCTCTGCTGCTGCGTGCGCATTCCGGCTCTAAGCATAGCTATACGGACGTGCGATATGTTGCATCCACAACATCGCATTCCCTTGACTTGCATATTGGTAAAGTATGAAGCATCACTTATGCGCGACACCCTTCTGCTTTGTGAACAATATGGGACATGATCTTTTGCCACGTGTGCCATGCTCGCAGGACAAAGGCCTTAGGCCATTTCAATTCCATGAGGCCAATGATGTTCTTGGCAGGTTGTGGCAAGCGCTGCTTTTGCCAGTGAATGCAGTCTTGAGGCCCTCATTTCATATGCCACATGCTTGTAGTGAGCCTTGCTCTTTGAGGTATCCTGATGGTGCCTTTGAAGCGCGATACCCGCTTCACATCGAGGAATGCAGCGTACTTGCGTTCAGAACTGTGAACGTGTTTCTGGCAGAATTCCGAGGTGCGCTGCCAGGAGAAGAATTGGGCATTGAAAGACTTGGCCTCATCTTCGGCTGACGCCTGCGCCGGAAGATTGTAGATCTGGCTAAGGCCAAGGTTGCCTGGGGCGCTTGCGCAAACACTTGTTGGAGGAGCGGTTTCCGAGTGGAGAATGTTTTTTTTTCTTCTTCTTCTGTCATGCTGTGCCTTGCGCAAAGGGACCAAGAAGTGTACGGAGTACGTGAGACAGACATTGGTCCCAGGCATTGGACGGACACTAAACTGATAAACACAAGCTCTCCTTGTCGACGCACACGCAGACACAGACACAAACACACACACACAGTTGCCTGACGATTGGAAGATGCTGGCACAGGAGCATTGTTTTGCTTTGCTGCATGTGCACTTTGCAAGTGGCACGTGTGAGGATGCTGATTGCAGCCGCGTGATATGTGACAATATCGCCACCTCAACTCCAGTTGAGGTGCCTCGCATCGGGCATCCATCATTGCCACATTCATATTTTTCCAGAGGTAAGCTTGCTGATTGCTTGCTTGAAGGTCTACGCAAATGAAAGTGATTGGGCACCCTTCAAGAACCTCTGCGGCCACTTGCAGGTGGGCTGTTGATCATCTTTCGTTTTCTTCCCCCACGCGGATAGGAGTTGTTCCTTGGCTTGTTTGACCTGGGAGCCAGGCGCTCAGGCGCTTGGCTTGCGACTGACCCCAGCCACTTTTTGCCGCCTTTGTCTGCGGAAAGAAGCAAAGGTCCGACTTCTTGGCGAATCCATAGCGGAGGAGCATGTTCTGGAGCTACAGCAACTTTGGGAGGTTCCCACCCCATGGAGACACTTTCCCAAAAGCCGACTTGCCAAAGCCGAGCCCAGGTCTTCTCCGCAGCACATGGCTTTTCGCCGCCT
>CAUJNA010000442.1:180825-201372 GCA_963377175.1 Effrenium voratum | reverse complement strand
GACCCGACCCGACCCGACCCGACCCGACCCGACCCGACCCGACCCGACCCGACCCGACCCGACCCGACCCGACCCGACCCGACCCGACCCGACCCGACCCGACCCGACCCGACCCGACCCGACCCGACCCGACCCGACCCGACCCGACCCCCGACCCGACACCCGACCCGACACCCGACCCGACACCCGACCCGACACCCGACCCGACACCCGACCCACCCCGCCCCGACCCCGACCCCGACCCCGACCCCGACCCCGACCCCGACCCCGACCCCGACCCCGACCCCGACCCCGACCCCGACCCCGACCCCGACCCCGACCCCGACCCCGACCCCGACCCCGACCCCGACCCCAACCGACCCCGACCCCAACCCCGACCCCGACCCCGACCCCAACCCCAACCCCAACCCCAACCCCAACCCCAACCCCAACCCCAACCCCAACCCCAACCCCAACCCCAACCCCAACCCCAACCCCAACCCCAACCCCAACCCCAACCCCAACCCCACCCCCAACCCCAACCCCAACCCCAACCCCAACCCCAACCCCAACCCCAACCCCAACCCCAACCCCAACCCCAACCCCAACCCCAACCCCAACCCCAACCCCAACCCCAACCCCAACCCCAACCCCAACCCCAACCCCAACCCCAACCCCAACCGCAACCGCAACCGCAACCGCAACCGCAACCGCAACCGCAACCGCAACCGCAACCGCAACCGCAACCGCAACCGCAACCGCAACCGCAACCGCCACCGCAACCGCAACCGCAACCGCAACCGCAACCGCAACCGCAACCGCAACCGCAACCGCAACCGCAGCCGCAACCGCAACCGCAACCGCAACCGCAACCGCAACCGCAACCGCAACCGCAGCCGCAGCCGCAGCCGCAGCCGCAGCCGCAGCCGCAGCCGCAGCCGCAGCCGCAGCCGCAGCCGCAGCCGCAGCCGCAACCGCAACCGCAACCGCAACCGCAACCGCAACCGCAACCGCAACCGCAACCGCAACCGCAACCGCAACCGCAACCGCAACCGCAACCGCACGCACGCACGCACGCACGCAATCGCACGCACGCAGGCAGGCACGCAGGCACGCAGGCACGCAGGCACGCAGGCACGCAGGCACGCACGCACGCACACACGCGCGCGCACGCGCGCGCACGCGCACGCGCACGCGCACGCGCACGCTCACGCGCACACGCGCACACGCGCGCACACGCACACGCACACACGCGCACACGCGCACACGCACGCGCACACGCACACGCACGCGCATGCGCACGCGCACGCCACCGGCACGCGCACGCGCACGCGCACACCCGCACACGCACACACGCGCACACGCGCACACGCGCACACGCGCACACGCGCACACGCGCACACGCGCACACGCGCGCAAGCGCCCACGCGCACGCGCCGCCGCACGCCCGCACGCCCGCACGGCCGCTCGCCCCGCACGCGCGCACGC
The DNA here is from genome assembly GCA_963377175.1 of Effrenium voratum. Classification (NCBI taxonomy): domain Eukaryota; class Dinophyceae; order Suessiales; family Symbiodiniaceae; genus Effrenium; species Effrenium voratum. Next base: position 199,905 of record CAUJNA010000442.1, on the reverse strand, counting down.
CCGCACGCCCGCCACGCCCGCACGCCGCACGCCTGGCACGCGGCACGCCCGCACGCCCCGCACGCCCGCACGCACCGCACGCCCGCACGCCGCACGCCCGCACGCCCGGACGCCCGCACGCCGCACGCCCGCACGCCCGCACGCCCGCACGCCCGCACGCCCGCACGCCCGCAGGCCCCACGCGCACACGAGCACACGAGCACACGAGCACACGCGCAAACGCGCGCACGCGCACACGCGCACACGCACACACGCACACACAGACACACACACACACACACGCAGACACACGCACACACAGACACAGACCGAACCATCGAGGTTGGATAAGCTGGGTGTGTCGACAACTGCCGTTCGAATGGCAGAGGTGGGCGTGGAGGCACCGCATGTTTAACCTAGCACACTTAGAGCACAGGTTGTGAGGGGAGACTGATGAGATTGCCAGGCTGCCAACACCAGCCAAAGATTGCTGGAACGAAACCCCCTGCTGTCCTACATAGGCCAGACCTGCTCGACTGCTTAGACCAGTTGTGGCAGAGCCTCCTTTGACATCGTTGCATATGCCCTTTCAGGAGTGGATCCCTACAGGAACAACGATAATCTCTATGCTGACGTGCTACACCGCCTGTCATTCTTTATCGAGTCAGGTGTGGCTGACGTTGCTTTGTTTGTTGCAGCATTGTTGGACAGTTTCAAAAAGGTCGCTTCACACTGCACCGCAACATCTCCCTCAATGCAGCACTGCAAGTCGTTCCTGCCTCAATGTTCCCTCTTTTTGAAAGCTTCTGCTCAGTATAGCAATGGTATGAATTCTGAGGCAGATGAGTCCTTGGACATCGTGTTCCTGGATGCTCGCCATGATTTTGAGGCTGGAAATGAGCTGGTTTGCCAGTGGGACCTGCCAGTTCCTGTCGAGGCGGTTGTGGATGACGTGGCTGCGTGGAAGCCAAAGGTTCGACAAGGAGGAATTTTATCAGGCCTGGAGAAGTTTGACATCTGTTCAACATGTCTGTTGAGCAGGAGGTTTATTTTCTAGGTGCAAACAAGCATTGTCAATTGAAAGACGCAGCTCTTGCTTCTGAATGCGTCTTCCTTCTAGTTGGCCCTTTCTGGAGCAACCTAGCTGCATGAGTGTTGTCCCAAGAGTCCCGGCTTGGAAGATCCCGCTGCTATTCCTTCCTGTTCCTTCTTCAGATGTTCAGCTGACGGAAAGTTGCTTAGCCAGATATCATCTTCTAGCCATCCACTACCGCACGATTGTGAAATAGCAAACGCAAAAAAGGGCCGTGTTCTTGCAGCAAACTTTTTGTGACGCCAGTTGTTGCAACTCATTCTGCAAGGCCATGATTTCAGCTGGATGTTTCCCACGGTGGCCTGGCTCTGAGCTCTCCTCAATGTCTTGGTACGATCAGAGACTCGGAGACCTCTTCAGGCGATGGCGGTCTTCAAGGAGACCTTCAATGCTCCAGATCGCACCATGCATCTGGCGCCAGATGGTGTCTGGTCAGCTTCTCAGGTGGTTATGGGGCAATGGCGATCGGCTCCATTTGGGGTGGATGAACATCCATTTGCCCCTATTTTGATGTTCACCAGAATTTTTCCGGGGTTTTGACAACCACAGCCAGGCTTCTCGCCGTTGTATCGAGAATGGTCTCCATTGCAGGTGGCTGCAGCTCTGAGAGCCGCTTCAGCTCTCGAGCCGCAAGCAGGAAGAGGGATCCAGTGAAAGAGAGAGTGCGCACCAGCGATCCATGTGCTCTGGCAATCAGACCTCCAGCATGTCATTTGGCAAAGACCTGGGAGGTTCGGGTTCTGAATCGCCATACCTTTGGCTGGCGCAGGACTCGCACCATCCTTGCTTCTTGTCTTGTTTCTCGTCTTTTTTTAAGAACCGCTCCGCAGTCGTCTTTATGGTCAGAGATGCTCGAGAAACTTTGATACTTGAGCCAGGAGGGTAGCGAGAAAAGGTGCGGGGCACCTGTTGTTTTGCCATTTCAGGCGGCTTTCTTTTGATTTGAGGTGGGTGCCATTGCCGCCTTCGGACTGCCAACGCCTTGAAGCGATCTTGGCGAGAGGCAATCCGCAGGAGAGCGGTCAGCCGTGCTGGCCATGCAGTTGAAGAGTTGGAACCCCCCTCCAATGTGGTTGGTGGACATGGATCCCCACCAAATCTTGCCGTCCACCAAAGGTTCTCTAATTAAAATTCAGACCCAACTCCGCACAGCGCATAGCCAGCAAGAAACATTGCCTGTAAGGAGCTGCGATCAGTTGTTCCGGTTGATCACGGTGGGGCGCTGACTTTGCAGGAAGCCTTCGTCAGTTGCTGAAGCTTAGGCAGATACGACGTGGACCTTGAACGGCGAGTGCTGAGGCCATGCATGTTGCATGGGTGGACACTGCCACAAGATGAACCTCCAGCCGGGCGAAATGGCGGTGGCGGTCAAAACCAATGAAATCCCATTTTGGGGTAGGCGACCCATTTTAGGCAGCGCTTGGATTGAATCGGATGTTCCTTGGGGGCTAACCGATTTGGATTTGGACCCATGGCGAAATCTTGTGGCGCTCGCCGGTTGCGAGCGCCGGGCCGCGGAAGCCGAGATTGGCCGTGACCGGAAGCTGTAGCCAAGGGTTGCAGGATGCGGATCCCAGCGTGTTCCGGGCGGAGAATTCACGCACATCCCCGTTTTGTTTTTTTTTTCTCTCCTGGGCGTGAACACCAACGTGCATAAAGTGCTGATTTCCTTGCACAGCTTGGGTGATGGATGAGCAAAGACCGGCTCCATGCCCAGGGCCGTGTACTGGGACGAACCAGAGCGGCGTTGCATTCGCAGCTCCTGGTTTCATGGTCGACGCCTGAAGGGGGATATTGTTGCAGTGCAACACGTGGGGCTTGAAATTCTGAAAGAAAGGCGCACTGCCAACCCCCCCAGCCTGGACCTAACGCATCTCTAATCCAGGCTAGCCATATTAACCAAACTGGCAATCTCATCACTTTGCATGGGACCTTTGGAGGATGCCGCAATAACAGATGAGTTTTTCACCAAAAGGGGCAAGTTATGTGGGGTGATTCCGAGGCCCGGATTGGTCAACCCCATGTGAGGTCGAATTGGTGGGCCCTGGACCCCCTATGAAGAGGAGGATGGAGAGGCGCCTTCCAGATTTTGAGAACACGGTAAGACTCTCGAAAGCATTTGGCAGGGGCTGGAAGCGGCTTTCCAGCGCCTCAGAACTCGAAAGGACTTTTGCGAACGCGAAGTCACGGCAGTGTGCTCTTAGCGCCCTTGCAGGAGAGCGCTCCCTGGCTGGTGCCTGTGAACAGGCGGTTTTCATTGGCCATGGATTTTGGGGAGCGACCTCAGAAGTGATTGGTGGACATGAATCCCCACCTAAACGATGTCCTCTAAAGGGTCCCTTATTAAAAGTCATAGCCCCATGGATTGAATTCAGCAGCGCCAGGGGAAAAGATGACGTTCGATTCGAGGCGGGCAGATCTCAGCACTGGATCTCCGAAAAACACACGCAATCGATGCCGGATCCGAGGCCCTTCGCGTGGGCGAGGATGAGTCAAGCGGATCCCTCGAAGATTGTCAGTCCAGTTGTCCTGGGCAGATTGCCAGGCTCTTTGCCCTTCTTCTTCAGTGGCAGCGGGCAAAAGCGTCATCCAGTGGTCGGTCGCTGAGCGTGTTTTTTGGTGCTCAGTGCCTTGGTCTGTTATTTTTTTTAGGTTGGTCCCTTGCCAGCCAAAGATGAGACAGAGCCGCAAGCCGAAGCCTTGATTCCATTGATTCCGATGTGAAGTTCGAAATTAGAAATTCCTCGAATTCCGTGAGGCAACTGCTGGAGGCGTCGAGACCCGATGGGGCTGAACCGTGCTCTCACGTCCTACTGGGCTCATCATTTTTTGACCCCCATTTCTGGCGGGTATCAACGTCCGAAGTGGCGAGATTGGGGCGGCGTCTGATCCGAAGCCACTGTGGCTTTGACACACGCCAGGTGATCCGCAGTTCACCGCGGTGCAGGAGGCAGTGGAGAGGAGCACACCCGGAGAGACGCCTCTGGTGTGGCGTGGGTACCTTGCCGGCGCTTCCTCGTCCGACTTGTTGGAGGGCGCCCCGTTGGTGGGAGTTGGTTTAAAAGGGAACCAACCGGAGACCAGCCATTAAGAAAAATAAAAACACAAAAAAACAACAAAACAAGAAAAGAAAAAAGTGACACACACACACACACACCTGATTTTGTCCACACAGTTATTTCTTTTACAACTGGCAGGTACTGGACTGTGGCTGGTGAGGAAGCTCGAGCACAGGCGTGGGCTGTCCCCGTCGCAGTGCGCGCATGTGCTGATTGCAGGTTGAGGAAGATGAGCTACCTAGCAGAGTTGAGTGCAGGGCACAGATGCTCTCTTCGGAACGCATTGCGCATTGCATTGGTTTCTGTGTGGCTTTCATGCAACCTGCTTTCTGCCACAGATTCGTCAAGTCTGCATCACAGCGCTTAGCAACTGCGAGGTGCTTGACCTTCGTCGTGCATGGCATCGGCCAGTACCACCGTTCACAGAACATCAATTCGCAATTCTTCAAGGAGCGCTTGCGAGCGAGCTGAGTTCTGCCCATCGTGCGCAAAGCTCAAGAGCTTGGAGGAAGTGTCAAAAGTCCGGGAGCTTGCCATGAAGTACCAGCTTGAGCGGATGAAGGCGCAGGCAGAGAGTTGCGTGCAGCAAGCGGCTAGAAGTTGAAGCAAGACATGTGAGCTTCACGCCACTGGTAAAAAAAGACAACGGCAGGGTGGCGCCCTGGGCCGGATCGAGTTTCTTCCACTGGAATGGTGACCCGAGATCAAGCTTCAAGTGTTGCTTGTGGACTCTCAGAAACTGATGAGGTATGGTCCCATCCATGTTGATGTGGGCATAGGTGGGAACCATTCTTCAAATGTTTCCAGATGCGGCCCGATTGGCGGCTTTACCGAGGCAATCGGCTGAAGAATGTGACACTAAAGTCTGCCTCGGCCGTACTTGCTATCGATTGCCAAAGGTAGGACTTCCTTCTGCTGCAGGTCAGCTCCTTGCGCGACTTTGCCAACTTCGCCATTGCTGACATCATGGTGTACCTGGACCGCTCATTTCATGTCTCGGGCAGTGATAAAGTTCGCAGTGGCCTTGAGGACGATCAGTGGCGAGAACGCATCCATGAAGAGCTTCTGAAGAAGATGGCCGGCGCCCCGAAATCAAAAGCCGCGGTGACCTCGCGAGCTCCGACGTTGCGCAGGGGCAGTTGTGGAAGCTCTTCTCGGAGCGGACTCCAGACTACTCAGGGGAGGCGCGTTGTGTTGGACGTGCCTCATGGATCGCACGATGGATCGCAGGTTGCTGTGATCGGTCACTCTTTGGGTTCGGTCATCATGTTTGATTTGATGCAGAAGGCAGGCTTGCGTCGCGGAAGGCCGGTGTTGTGTCATGGTGCTCAGGGCTTGGAGAAGTTTCCCAACGGTCTGCATTGCTCGCCTGCCAAGGAGAGATTTGCAGGGGCTCTTCACCTTGAGACTGGCCGTTGCAGGAGCCATCACCGCACTCGCCAAAGAAGACCATGATGTCTGCACCTTCCAAAGCCAACGTTGCCACTCCTGGAAGTTTCGACCGAAAGGGCATCAAGTTGCTGAAGGCGCCGCCGACGGTCTCGGCTGTTGGCGCTGCTTCGCGAAGACGGCATGCAAAGCAACAACAGGGTAGTGCTAAATCCAAAGTTCTGCGTTTGCAGAGCGTGAGGCAATTTCAGTTGAGTGCAGTGTAGGGCAGCTGCCTGTAGGAAGACAGAAGGCACCGTGAAGACACTCTGATGGACACACACACACACACCCACCCACCCGCCCGCCCACCAGACGTACGCACAGACGCACGTGCACGTGCCCACGCGCACCACACGCACCACGCGCACCAAGCGCACCACGCACACCACGCGCAGCACGCGCACCACGCGTAGTACGCGCACCCCGCGCGTGCGCCCACGCGCCCATGTACTCACGCACCTACGCACCACACGCACCCACCAAACCCCACACCCCCACACCCCCCCACACCCACACCCACACGCCCACAACCACACACCCACACCCACACACCTACACCCACACACCCGCACCCACACAGCCACACCCACACCCGCACCCGCACCCGCACCCGCTCCCGCGCCAGCACCCGAACCCGCACCCAATCGCACCCGCATCCGCGCCCGCAGCCGCACACCCCCACACCCCCACACCCACACACCCACACACACACACACACATCTACACACCCACACACCCGCACACACCCACACCCACACACCCACACCCACACAAACACCAACACGCACGCGCACCCACACGCTTACGCTTGCTCGCACGCGCGCACGCGCACGCGCACACCCACACCCACACGCACACCCACACCCACACCCACACCCACACCCACACCCACACCCACCCCCCCACCCCCCCATCCCCTGCGCCTTTGCCGCGTGGCACTACCCTACCCACACCACAGCATCCCCACACGCACACCGCACACCGCACCGACACGCACCCGCACGCGCACCCGCACACACACAACACACACACACACACACACACACAACCACTCACACACACCACACACCACACACACACACACACACAACACACAAAACACACACACACACAACAACACCACACACACACACAACTCACACAACACACACACACACACACACACACACCACACACACAACACACCACGCACGCGCGCGCTCGCGCTGCGCGCGCGCAGCGGCGCGCGCGCGACGCGCTCGCGCGACGCGCACGCGACGCGCACGCGCAGCGCAACGCGCACGCGCACGGCGCACCGCGCACGCGCCCGGCGCACGCGCACGCCGCACGCAGACGACACGCGACACACGCGCCACACGCGGCCACAACGCGCAACACGCGCCACACGCGCCCACGCGCGCCACACGCGCCACACGCGCCACACGCGCCACACGCGGCACCACACGGCACACCGCGCCACACGCGCCAACGCACCACACGCACCAACGCACTCACACACACCTCACCGCACACCACGCACTCCACGCACACCACGCACACCCACGGCCACACACGCACACACGCACACACGCACACACCGCACACACGCGCACACGCAACACCACGCACACACAGGCGCACCACGCGCGCCACGCGCACCACGCGCAACGCGCACCACGCGCGCCACGCGGCAACACGGCACCTCGCGCATCCAACGCGCACCACGCGCACCACGCGCACCACGCGCACCACGCGCACCACGCGCGCAACGCGCACAACGCGCACAACGCGCGCAACGCGCGCAACGCGCGCAACGCGCGCAACGCGCGCAACGCGCACAACTTGGACAACGCGCACAACGCGCACAACGCGCACAATGCGCACAATGCGCACAACGCGCACAACGCGCACAACGCGCACAACGCGCACAACGCGCACAACGCGCACAACGCGCACAACGCGCACAACACGCACAACGCGCACAACGCGCACAACGCGCGCACGCACACGCACACGCACACGCACACCGCACACGCCCACAAACCCACAAACCCACAAACCCACAAACCCACAAACCCACAAACCCACAAACCCACAAACCCACAAACCCACAAACCACCCACAAACCACAAACCCAAACCCACAAACCCACAAACCCACAAACCCACAAACCCACAAACCCACAAACCCACAAACCCACAAACCCACAAAACCCACAAACCCCAAAAACAAACCCCACAAACCACTAACACACAAACAAACACACAAACACACAACACACAAACACTCAAACACACACACAAACACACAAACACACAAAAACACACAAAACACACAAACACACAAACACACACACACACAAAACACACAAACACACAAAAACACAAACACACAAACACCAAACACACAAACACACAACACACAAACACACAAACACAAACGCACAAACGACAAAACACAAAGCACAAACACACAAACACACAAACACACAAACCCAACACACAACCACAAACCACAAAAACACAAAACACTAACACACAAACACACAAACACACAAACACACAAACACACAAACACACAAACACACAAACACACAAACACACAAACACACAAACACACAAACACACAAACACACAACACACAACAAACACACAACACCACAAAACTCACAAACACACAAACACACAAACACACAAACACACAAACACACAAACACACAAACACACAAACACACAAACACACAAACACACAAACACACAAACACGCAAACACACAAACACACCCACACAAACACACAAAACACAAAAACACAAAAACACAAAACACGACAAAACACACAAACACACAAACACCAAAACACAAACACCAAAAACACAAACCACACAAACACACAAACACACACAAACCACAAACACACAAAACACACAACACACAAAACACACCAAACACACACACAAAACACACCAAACACACAAACACACAAAAACACACAAAACACTCAAACACACACACAAACACACACACGCACACGAACACGGCAAACCCACGCGCACACACGCACACACACACACACACACACACACACACCACACACGCACACGCGCACGGCGCCCGCGCACCGCACGAGCAATGTGCACGAGCAAGCGAAACGCTCAGGCGCACACGCCCACGCCACGCTCACGCCCACGCACACGCACGCGCACACGGCAAGCGCACGCGAACACGCGCGCGCAACGCGCGCAACCGCGAAACACGCGCACACGCACACACGCGCACACGCGCACACACGCCACGCACCCAGCACACACGCACACGCGCACAGCCCGCACGCACACAGCGACACACACACACACACACCACACACACACACACACACACACACACACACACACACCACACACACACACACACACACACACACACACACACACACACACACACACACACACACACACACACACACACACACACACACACACACACACACACACACACACACACACACACACACACACACACACACACACACACACACACACACACACACACACACACACACACACACACACACACACACACACACACACACACACACACACACACACACACACACACACACACCACAACACACACACACACACACACACACACACACACACACACACACACACACACACACACACACACACACACACACACACACACACACACACACACACACACACACACACACACACACACACACACACACTTACACGCGCACGCGCAGACGCGCGCTCTCGCACACGCGCACAAGCGCGCGCACCCGCGCACGCGCACGCGCACACGCACACGCGGACGCGCACGCCCACGCACATGCACACGCACACGCACACAGACACACACACACACACACACACGCACGCACGCACGCACGCATTTTTATACGTACACAAAACGAGAAACATGTGTAAGCAACAAGCAGTACCACCGCAACCTCGACCACCGCAACAACAGCAACAGCAGCAGCAACAACGAGAACAACGACAGCGAAACAGCAACAGCAACGACAGCAGCAGCCTTAAAGACACACGTACGCACGCATCACGCCGGCGCGCACACGCACAGCACACAGCGCACGCGCACACACACACACAACCACACACACACACACAACACATGCACACGCGCCACACACTCAACACACTGACAGCACGCAACAGACACACCGCGCGAATACATGCACATTGCAACGCAGAGACAACGCGAACTGGCTCTCCAGCACACACCCTTCACACATGCGCGCGAATGTCAAAATGCACAGCAATGCGCACTATAGATACCCACATACACGCACACAGACACACACCACACACACACATGCACACGCAACGCACACACACACACACACAACACGCACACCACACACAAACAGACAGGCAACAAAAAGCAAGCAAGCAAACAAGCACGCGAGCGAGCGAGCGAGCGGGTCAGTAAGCAAGCCAGCCAGCCAGCCAGCCAGCAAGCAAGCAAGCAAGCAAACACACACACACATACACACATGGGCACCGTGCACATGCCGAATGAAAGGAGCACGTGGTGAAGGGCAACGTTGCTGCACTGGCAAAAGGCGCAGAGCAGTGAGACCGCGATCTGACCGAAGGGTGAGACATGTCAGGCACCGTTTTGGAACATCCCATGCCACGGTGCCTTTTTGCGGTGGGCTCACCACTGGGAATGCCCGTGCCTTACGTGTTGTGAATTGACTGCTTTGTTTGTTCGTTCAGAAGAACGAAGGTGGCTTTGTGGTTTTGTGGTTGTGTGAATTGTGGTTGTGTGAGTTTGTGCTTTTGTGCAGAAGGTGGTGCCTGCAGGTTTTTGAGCATCAGATTGTCGCAGAAGGCCCAGCGGGCTTCCAGGCTGGGTAAGACTCCAGCAGATTTGCCGTGTTTGTCTGTCTCAAAAGGTATTTTCGCGGCCTTGATGTTCGGTGGCCTGCAGCGCATGAGGGGCGAGGATGGAGGCCAGCGAGCATATTCGATCTCCGTTTCGACCTCTCACTCGCACGTCCTTGCCTTCCTCACATTCCTTCCTTTTGGTTTCGCCTGTATCCGCGATTTGGGCTTTTGTTTAGCAACACCTGGTACGGGCGAGCACCACGAGGACAACCTTACTGTCTCTGGCTCATGCCCGCATCCAGGCCAATGGATTGCCAGTCGCAAGGCAGAAAGCCTCAAGTCTGTCAAGCTTTCCAAAGGTAGAGGGTGACAAGGAAGGGCAATAGAACTGGCCATTTCCTTGCTTCTGTCTCACCCTGCCGTTTCGGATTCTTTGCAACAGATTGAGTTTGCTCTCACATATTCTCCTAATGCAAACATGTATGCCAAATGCACCTCCTGTTGGCAGATGCATTTCAGTGGCTTCAGAAGGTTTATTTGTGTCGGAAATGCAGAAACACCAGTGCAAAACTGTCAAGACCTCGTCAACTGGTCAGACAGATGGTGAAGCATGACGGTGCAAGTTCCCTCGACATTTCCGACGCACACAATCTCATCCTGCCGGTAAAATTGTAAGCCTCAGCAGGCAGCCTTGCTTTTTGTATTGTTTATTTGTTGTCACTGTAGTTATGATCACTTTTCTTGTTGATTAAAATCACTATCCATCCATCAACCGACGTTGGCATTCAAGTGGCTCCAGGTCTGGCGTCTGCAAGTACAGTTGCGGCCACTTTTTGGCATTCGAAGGTGTTGGATCTCTCACAGCATCAATCACCTTTCAAACAAGTGCCCAACACACTCTCAGTGATTTCGACAACTATGCTGAGGATGTTTTTGAGCAACGCCAAGAAGGCAAACGCGGCAAATTCAGAGCATTTGCCTCCAAGCCGCGGCCTGGAGCTTCACATGGCTCAACCAACATGCAAAGGCGCAACCGCACTAGAAGGCGCGCTCGCTTTGCGTTTCGTACCCGTTCAACTGCGCATCGCCCGCTCCGCGCTACACGCCTGCAACGAGTGATAAGTACATCCGCCACCCGTCAAGCGCGCCTGCTCAGCGCTGCAAACACACCTGCCAAATGATAAGCGCGCCGCTCTCAAGAGCGCCCAGTCGGCGCTGCGCACGCGCCTGCTAAGTGATAAGAACACCCGCTCAAGCTCGCCCGCTCAGCTGCCAACATGAACACATCGCTCTGCACGCCTGCCCATTGACACCCGCGCAATACCGCCCACTCAGCACCGCGCCAAACGATTCGCACAGCCACACGAGCGAGCGCTCCCGCTCAGCACTGCACGCACGCCTGCCAAATGACAAGCAGACCCGCGCAAGCAGTGGGATGGGGGCATGCCGGCCGGCTGGCACGAGCCTGCGGAGGGGACTTGAGATGAAATCTGTCGATAGTCACGATGCATCCCGAGAGTGAGTTGACCCATTTTACGAAATCGGACTTTCTTTTTGTCGAACGGCTTGATGCAGACTGCTCTAGCTGTAGTTTGGAGTCCCATTTTACCGTGGTAGCCTCCGAATTCAGCTGCCAGGATGTTCAACGTTTTCCACCCGGACGACCCCATTGCGTGCCTTGCCAAGCCATTAGTTGTCGTGCAAAGCTGCAAGCCAGAGACGCTGCCTTTCCTGCTCCAGGTATCGCATTGAGCCGCTCCTGAACCCGGCCTATGCATCAGCAGAGCCAAGGACGCGTGCTGCTTTGCTCATTTGAAACATGGCTTTTTCCACCAAAATAAAGGGAAGCCACCATTTACAAGCCAATGTTCAGGTGTATTATGTAAGGATATCTGTGTGTGTTTTTTTTTTTTTTTTGCGCCAGCCTGCCTCGCGTGTGAGTGAACCTGCGCAACTTGAGCGTGCAGGGTGGTGCCTCACAAGGGCGGCCTACGATGGAACCACAAGATCACCAGCTGGTTTTCCGCCTCCGGCACTGTGTGGTGCTGGCACCGTTTGATGCATCACATGGCTGTGGTTGTCAAAACCCTGTACATTTGGTGAACGTCAAAATCCACCCGAAAATGGAGCCATAGGTTATGCCCCAGTACCATTTTGGGGTAGGTCACCACCCATTTTGGTCTATTGTAGTGGGGATCGGGATGTTCACTGGGGGTACAATTTGGTTTTTGACCCAAAGCACATGGACATTCTTCTCGTTTTTTGTTTTGTTTGGTGAGGTCCAAAAGTCCTGAGGGCGGCTTCCTGGACTTAGAGGCCATCCGAGTTGACATCGCTCTTCATTTGTCCCTTTTCCAAGGGTGGAAGTACACACCCCTTGTTCATACCCCTTGTTCATACCCCTCCGCTTCGCTGGTTTCCAATACTTTATACGGGGCAAAAAACCCCTTTTGGGAGAGGATATGGTATGAACAGGGCTTTTGGGTTTTGCCCAAAGGGTATGTAGAACGGGTTTGTACCTTGGCACCCCTCGCCTTCTGGACCAACCCGTGCTGGGTGGTTTGGATTGGTTTGAACCACCGAACCGTGAAACCAACACTTTGGGGGGGGAAGCTGAGCATTGCATTGCTATTGGCCGCTGGGGTGGATCTTTAGACTTCAACTTGGTTGAAATCAAGTCGGGTTTTCCACTCCCCCAGTTTTTTTTTTTTTTTTTTTTTTTAAACCTTTTGCAGGGTCAACAGCAACCAAGTCATTTGCATCCCTCTCAACTCCCCTCACCTCCCGTTTAAGTGTGGCAGGCGCCCTTCGAGGAGGTCTTGGTGGTGCCCACGGAGGAGATCTCGCTTGCGCCGTGCGCCTTCCGCGCGCAAGCGCCTGGAGCGGCCGAGAAGAGAAGCAAAAACCCGGCAGGACCCATCCAGCTTTTTCGAGGCGCGCCCGGAATTTGTTGGGGCCAAGCCGTTTTTTGTCTTTTTTTTTCTTCTTCTCCGATTTTTCCGGCCAGGAAAAACCCGGACGGCAGCCAGCTGTGACAGTTGATCGAGTGGATTATGCTCTGCAGGCCCAACAGCATGTACTCCGTTTTTTTGCATGCCACGATACATGTGCAGTTGCTTGAGCTCTTGGCGAGAGCGAACTTGTGGTCAGTCAGGTAAGTGCCTTTGAGAGCATGAACGAGATGCTCAGCGCCATCCACAGCCACTTCTCCTACTGGGAGAACGAGGACTTGCTGCAGTTCATCGTCGACCAGATCTTCGAGTCTCTTGGCAGCCGTGCCTTGGAGACGAGAAGAAGCAGCTTTTGTTCTATGGCCGGTCAACACCGTTTTGGGATCCCATTTTGGTTGGTTGGTGAATTCACCACCCATTTTAGAGCCTATTTGGTACCAATTTTAGTCTATTTTGGTGGTTGGATGGGGATGTTCACTGGGGGTATGATTTGGTTTTTGACCCAATTGGAACCCTAGTAAGTGCAAACATGGACCAAAACCTGCGGTCCGTTCCTGGTGGTTTAATATTGACCCATGCCCAATTGAAGCACAACGCAGTCGGCAAGTGGAAAGGCAAAGACTCCTCCAGATCCTCGAAGTGACGATCCTGGCTAAATCTTTGCGGCGCCGGGGACCGCTTCTGGGGACCGCTTTCGAGAGAGTGGTTTCACAGCCGGCGAAAAGCAACTCCAGACATGCGTGACTCATCTCTTACGACATGTCCAGCATGTGTTGATGTCGCCTCGCAGCCACAATGGCTATGGCTCAACAGTTGACATGATATGCGGTGAATGATGACGCTGAGCCCTGCCGAGGCGCACGCGTCCGCATGCATGCGTGCGCAAAAACATGACGTCCAATGCGGAGGTGGAGCATTGGCTCCGGGGCTTGGGCTCATTACTTCCCCGTGAGGTGGGGTGTAGATTTGAAGGGGTTGGAGGGATTGTGTTTAGGTTGATGTGGAGATGAGTGTGCAAGGCGGTCTCTGCGTTAGCAGAGGAGGTTCTGCGTCAGAGCTTGTCACTCAGATCCTGGCAAACTCAGCAAGTGCTTGGCTTGCAAGGCCTTCTGGGTGTCGTGTAGCCAAGGCATCGATGGCTCAGCCTTTGATGCACTGGTGGCAAGGCATGGGCCATTGTTTAGTCGTGAGCTGATGAGCTGACCATCTTTTTTATGACAGTCGGGCAATGCCTTCGCTGGGTGATGCTGCCGCGAGCTTGGATTGACGACTGAACCCACCGATAGACTCGCAAGCGCCTTTGCACTTTGAGCTAGATGTTGCCTTCTTATCTCTTTCTGAAGCTTCAATGCATGGGCACGAACAGCCATTCATCCACATGGCTGTCTGGCCTTGTCAATCCAGAGATTGTCACAATTGCAGGTTCGGCCGAATCACATGGCGACCCTGAGACGTTGCTGGCACCAACCTGAGACTGCTTTCTAAGCTGTTCCAAGCTGGACCAAAACCAACCCTGGCACGGCACGTGTGCGCGCGCATGCGCTGATGCATGCGGGCACCCACGCGCGCACGCACGGATGAGCACATTTACAAACCCAACGCCAGGCACCTGCATACGCTCCCACAGCCAATAACATGCAACACACCACACACACACGCAGCCACGCCCACCCTTGTCAGCACACCCCCACACCCCCACCCTCACACACCCACACACCCACACCCCGAAACACCCGGAAACACCCCCAAACACCCCCAAACGCCCCCAAACACCCCCAAACACCCCAAACACCCCAAACACCCCAAACACCCCCCAAATACCCCCAAAGCCCAACACCCACCCACACACACACACACACACATACACCCACCCACCCCCCCGCCCATCCCCCCCCACCCACCCACCCACCCACCCACCCACCCACCCACCCACCCACCCACCCACCCACCCACCCACCCACCCACATGCATACAAGTCCCCACAGAGACACGTACAAAGCGAGACGCTTTCGAAACGAAACACCACACACACACACACACACACACACTCACACAGACAAGAATACATGCGCAATCGCACGCACACCACATCACATGCTTCTTGAATGGCAAGCAACTCAGGAATGCCAAAAAGCCTTCAAAGGAAAGCGCAGTGTGGGATTCCCAGCTGGTGCTGACTTGTCGTCGTGTTTTGATTCTTCACCTTCCTATGTTCAGGCTTGCGTTGCGCACTCAGCTTTTAAGGCGTGCAGACGGGAAAGCTGCAGAGTCACAAGCACGTCACGATGCTCCAGCCGCGCAATCGCAGTGCTGCCCTCGGTTTCTCAAACTCATACAATGTGGCAGAGCGCCTTCGCCAGATTTCGTCCACCTCCTCGTCATCAACCTGTTGAAGAGTCGCGGACACCAGCTCGTCAGCGAACACTTCCTGGTCAACAATCTGTTGAAGAGCCGGAGTTGTCACCAGCTCCCAGTCAGCAGATTGACGACTCGCTGCCAGTGGTGCCCATTGAAATCCCAGATGAAAAGGACTGAGCGGTTTCACCGGGAGGAAGCATGTGCTTATTTGGCTGTGGGTCAAAACCAATGGGATCCCATTTTGGTTGGTAGGTGAATTCACCACCCAGTTTAGAACCTATTTTAGTGGTTGGATTGGGATGTTCACTGGGGGTACGGGCTTTTGACCCATGGTCACTTTGCGATTTGTGCGTGCACACACTGCGCAGGACCTGGCTGAAGATGCTGAGCGAGAAGGTGAAGCGTCGAAGACTCCGCTGAGCTATGCCATGCAAAAGCGGAAGGCGGCATGCGTTGCTAAAGAAAACACCACTTTAAGTGTTTTGTGCGAGCAGATTCCAGGCAGCTCGGCCGCCGCAAGTCCAGCACTCGGCATCGATTTCCGGGTTGAGGGTTTGATCCTGGCGGGTTAATGTCACACGGCTGTTGTCAAAACCAATGGGACCCTATTTTGGGGGTTTTCGGTGAATTCACCACCCATTTTAGGCTTCCTATTTTAGTGGTTGGATTGAATCGGATGTTCACTGGGGGCTAACCGATTTGGATTTTGACCCATGGCCACATGGCATCTTGCACCCTGCAGGTCCCGCGATTGAATTTGTCATTGCTGAACAAAGGCAACTAGCTCAGTGATCTAGCTCAGTGGAAGAATCGGGTTTGGCGGATAGGCAATAGCGACTCTGACAACCTCATGAAGCATGAATGGAAACCTGGGAAGCCCGAAGCTTATTCTTTCGACTGCTCCGATGCACAAAGTCCTGCGCCAAGGCCTCATAGCAGACTTGGAAGCTCGGCGTCGGCTGCGTCTGACGATCCAAGAAGGCCGGAGCTGCCAGAGGAATTTGGGGTTTGGCAAAGCATCTGCATCCAGGGTGGGATTTGCGAATGCCAGCGCCGAGGACATGCATGGCTGAGGGTGGGATATTGGTTGCTGAAAGGGGCGGAAAAGCGATGTCTGACCACAAGAAGAACACTGGGGCAGACCCAGGATACATTTTACAATTTACCAGTGACTCAAAGTGAAGCAAACAATAAAGTATACATCCTATAACTGGGCCTAACTCTAATCATGAACACATTTCCAGTCTACTTTTTTTTTGCAATCCTTTTGCGTCGCCCCGGCTGGCCTGGTCCAGCGACGCTTGTTTTTCATTGCCAAGCGTTGACTCCGATGTTCATTGGCGACGGTGCGCGACAGACGGCAGCAGCACAGGGACAGGAACGGGAAAAAGAACTCAAAGACAAATGGGTGTGGCTGAAAATTAAACAGGAGGGGCAAACTGCAGGTTTTGGTTTCATTTTTCTTAGAATTCCCAGGGCAACCCATTGTGGAATTCTGGTTTTTGGAGCCACAGCCAAACGCATCCACGGCTGTGCGCCACCGGATCCCAATAACACTGGGGTCCGATGTTTTGAGGGTTTTTGGGGGTATTCAAAGTCAGTAAAACCCCTACTACTAAGGGGGTGACTATTTGTTTCCCTATTTCCACCCCTAATTGTTTCTTTATTTCTCCCCTGTCAGTAAATAGGGGGTATCCATGTCACCCCTGGGGGTTAAGTAGTGATTGTTTCCCTTTAACCTTCTTGGGGGGTGACTTTGATCATGGTAAAATAATGAGGCCAACAACACTCTGCTTTGAGCCCGCATGATGGCCTCTCTCTTTTTTGCTTCTGGCCAGGACCAGCAGCGCATCGCCGAGTTCTATGGTTACAGAGATGAGGCGCCGCCTTCCAACTCACCGCTCGCCCTTTTTCGCGGAGCTTCCGGCAGGGCTTCATTTCAACCATGAAGAACCTTCGGACGGATGTGATCCGGCCCCGGCTGCGATGGCCCAAGAGTTATACAGAGCGTTTAGTGCGTTCGAGTAAAACTAATGGTACCATTTTGGGGTAGGTGCACCACCCAATTTAGTCTTTTTTAGTTGGGATTGGGATGTTCACTGGGGGTACAGGCTTTTGACCCATGGCCAGATGTTGTTTCTCTGAGGTATGTCGGTAACATGGCAGATGCCGCCTATTGGCCACTACTGACCAAGCTGTGATCTCAGCCTGCGCCCCGATGGATCAGATTTTTGGCCGTAGCTTCAACAGGCTGGGCATCACCCACGTGGTGAACTGCGCAATCGAGGCAAGCACCAGAGTTGTGCATCGCCGAGCGGCTCTGGTGAACTTTTTCTCAGGCACAAAAGGTACCTCCGGCCTATGACTCCAAGGGGATACAGTGCGCCTGGAAAGAGTACTTGCATGGACATGCTTCTTCTTGATAGACATTTTGATGGATGCTTTCATCCTTAGTCTTGCTTCTTCTTTGATGCTGCTGATGCTTGGACTTTTCGATTGTATTTTTCTTCGACTCCTCACCTCAAGGATTCTTCTATGTTTCGTCTCTTCGATTCCTTAATGCTTCAATTTTATGATGATTGATTCCTTGATTCCTGGATCCTGCCATTCTTCGAGTGTTTGTTTCTTCATTTTTTTCTTCAATTCTTCAATTCTTTGAACATTCGATCCCTCGATTTGGATTCTCTGATTTGTTGCATATTTCCCGCTAGGGAGCGTGTCAGGCCTAGCTTCCACGCTTTGCAGGTACTTAATGATGCCGTGGCAAGATAGGGAGGAAGAAGCTCAGAGTCTGACGAGGCCGACCGCAGCGGCTCCCTTTCCGCCGACGTGCATGTGGATTTGGCCATGTGTCATAACCTATGGCGATCCCATTTTGGGGCGGATGATCACCCATGTACCACATATTTGGATGTTCACCAGGGGTTTCCTACCACCACAGCCATATGCGTCCATCTTGGAATCTGAGGGCCAGATTCCGGGTGTTGAGAGGGGCCACCAAGTACATCCAGGCTGCGCTGAAGGCACGATCCAATATTTTTCAGCGCGCGCCTTGGCGCCTACCGCGAGTCGATCGCGAGGCGAAGGATGCCAACAACGCCGTGCTGCTGCACTGCGTGCAGGCGGAGAAATGGACATTGACCACCAGTTGGCACCCGCAGGGTCAAACACACGGCCCCTTTCTGGGTTTTGGTGCCCCCCGGTTCTGTACGTGCCGCCTTGTTTGTGGGGATACCAATTCCCCAAGTGCAAGTGTTGCAAATTTGTTTGCGTACTGCCAGGGCTTGTCCCGAAGTCCTACCTTGGCATGCGCGTGCCCGTTGCATCAATGTTTTGGGCGTCAATGTCAGAGG
>CAUJNA010000442.1:166273-173225 GCA_963377175.1 Effrenium voratum | reverse complement strand
ACGCACGCACGCACGCACGCACGCACGCACCCACCCACCCACCCACCCACCCACCCACCCACCCACCCACCCACCCACACACACACACACACACACACACACACACACACACACATGTAGAGACACGGAAAGAGACAGAGACACGGAAAGGCACAGAGAGAGACACAGGGTGCCCATGCCAGCGAGTGTCATTCGGTGGATTGCTGTCACTCTGGAGGCGACTGTGCTGATGAGGCCACAGTCCCCCTCGTGTCACAGAAGTGTGCCTGAAGTGCCAAGGTAGCAGCCGATGATTCTGGAGATGCTCAGGCCAAATGCTCAAAACCGATTCGGGTAGATTAGTAAGGGACAATCTCAACTATAAATAGCTGCGGATATCCGCCCTCGTAATTCTTTACATGTTTCTGGGTAGACAATCTTAATACTGGGTTTTGATTAGGACTCAAATGAAGCTAGCTGTGATCGCATTGCAAGACCATGTTTACAGTGGCAGGAAGTCCGGAGCGAAGACTCCAGCTGCTACAACTTGAATCTTATGCTGTCAATCAGGCGTGCAGCAAGTGCATGCCAGTGTATCCAGTGAAAGTTCCTGACAGCGTCTTGGCTAGTTTTCGACCCATCAGACCCGTTCGACTCTTGTGACCCACTGGACCCACCAGAACCATCAGACCCATCAGACCCTTAGGCCCGTCAGACCCATCAGATGGATCAGATCGAGCAGACCTGTCAGACCCGACCCATCCAATTTGTCAGAGACATCTGACTTGTCAGGCTTGTCAGATCAGACCTATCTGATTGATCAGACCCGTCAGATCCATCAGACCTATCGAACCCATCAGACGTATCAGACCTGCCAGGCGCGCAGTTGCAGCAGCTGAGTCGGCGGGCAGGTTCAGCGAGAAGCTTCCCAGATGGAGCACACAGGCCACGTTGCGTGTCCCTTAGCCAAGGTTCATTTTGTTTGGCGTACCGGGGACATAAAACCCAGGTGTTCGCCTGTTTTCGGAACCAGGCAGCCCAAAAGTTTGAGTCTACTTTGGGGTAGTCAACGAGTGGAACTCTGGCCTTAGCAATTGTTTGCGCTTTGGTATTGGACTAAGCAATCTTCTATTTTCTTGCTGGTTCTCAGTATCCACAGGAGGTTCGAGAAAGAACCTGGGGCTCTCCTTAAAGGAAGCCACAAGGGAATGGTTTTGATGGGGGTCATTTCCTCATTCCGTGAGAACCAGCAAGTCGGCAGGCTGTGTCTGAGGAGATGCCAGCTCGCACCTCAAAGCCTCTGAGCTCACTTGGAGTGATTTTTTTTTCCCGACTGCAGGACTGGCTCCGGCGGAGAGGCAATGAGCCTGAGAGCAAGGAGGAGTGAATGCTGAGTGCTCACAAAGCCCGGTTTTGCCTTGGATTTGCTTGTTTCCAGGGGCCTTTACACAGGCACGAATCTGGGCGTGTCTTTTTTAGGGGAACCCACTGCAACGGTTGGTATCCATTTGGTTTCCCGGTAAAATCAACCCAAAAGAGGTACCACGAAAACAGGACACCCATTTGGCATAGGGATGAGCATGGGGAAAGCGCAAGTGTTGGAGAGGAACAGAGCTCGCACTGTGAGGGTTTGTACCCGGCCAAAACGTATGTGTTGCCCGCGACCGCCCGGAAGCAGGTCCCCGAGACCTCCAAAAAGCGTGGCAGTTGCAGCAAAAACGCACTTCCGAGCCCCCCGACCCCCCCAGCTTTATGCTCCATACCCCCTTCATGGAGTGCGGCGACTTTTCCTGGTTATATACTGCTATCATCAACACAACCCTAAATCTAAACCAGGCCAGCCTCGGATGCACCGGACAGCCAGCTCCAAGCAAACCTAAGCCCGAAACCCTACACCTAAACCCTAAAAACCCTCAAAACCTTAAATCTAAACCCTAAAACGTAAACCTAAACCCTACAAACCTTAAACCTAAACCTAACAATGACCCTAAAAACCCTGAAAACCCTAAACCTAAACCCTAAAAACCCTCAGCCTAAACCCTAAAAAACATCAACCTAAACCCTAACAACCTTAAACCTAAACCCTAAAAACCCTAAGCCTAAACCCTAAGAACCCTAAACCTGCCAACACGATCATACAGCATAATAAGACCTTGTGGGCGACACGCATGGGGAAAGCGCAAGTGTTGGAGAGGAACAGAGCTCGCACTGTGAGGGTTTTGTACCCTGCCTCAGGGAAGATGCTTGGAAGAGTCTATGATCCTGACTCATTGGATGAAGCTAGCTCATTAGCTGCCAACAAGCCAGGGATCTAGCGTTCATTCAGTATCTAGTGAGTGGGCCGGCGCCTGGCAAGATATTCTCTGAGACCTTGCTTGCTCGAAGTGTTCTCCTTCTGCTTTTTGCCAGTCGCCCGGAAGCCGCCCCTCTGCTTTGCGCAGGAGAATGGCAAAGAGTGGCGGGCACGTAACGGAGGTGAAGCCAAGCCCCGGCGAAAGAACACTCAGGACCCGCATGGGCTTCGGTTTTGGTTTCCCGGGACCGCAGGCTTTCGTCCTTGGTTCCATGTGGCTGTGGCTCAAAAAGATGTTCCAAAATGGCATCCTGGCAAAGTGGAACCCAAAAGCTTGCGCAACCCTGGCTCGTGAATCTTGAGCCGCACCTATATGGCTGTGGGTCAAAACCAATGGTACCATTTTGGGGTAGGTGAATTCACCACCCATTTTAGAACCTATTTTAGTGGTTGGATTGGGATGTTCACTGGGGGTACGATTTGGATTTGACCCATGGCCATATACCAGGGTTCCATGTTGGTTCCATTGACCCGCCGCCAATTTTCCCTGGGCCAGGATGCGAAAGGGAAACCGGACAGGGCTCCTGAGGCGTCAGAGATGCGCGCGGCTGTCAAGTTGGAGGCCAGTTTTGGGAAACTGTGCCAATGAATCTGGCTGTGGTTGTCAAAAATAGGCACCCAAATTGAGACCTCAGTAAATGGAACCGAGGACTCCAACCTGTGGTCCCCTGGTGGCTTAATTTTGACCCTTACTGGTTGGAATACCCTGACCAAAAATCTTGCTGGTGGAGGCCAAAAATATGTTTTTGGTTTTTGGTGCCAATGAATCCTACTGGCTGGAATACCCTGACCGGGTGGACATAATCCACACCTAAATGATGCTCATCGAAGGGTTCCCAACTGACATTTATACCGTGGCAGATGGCCTTGCGATTGTCAGGTTAGCGAAACTTCCTGGGCAGCTCAGATGGCACGACGAAAGGAGACGGACCGCGGACGGATCAAGAGGCGGCAGCTAGCAACGCCGGTGCCAGGAGCTGAACAAGGAAAGCTCTGATGACGCCTTTGTGAAGAGCATGCGCTCCATTTTGAACAAGCTGACTGCCACACACCTAGTTTTTGTTTCCTGGCAGCTTTCACAGCTACACTTCCAGCATGAAGCAAGAGCAAGGTCGAGAAGTTTGACACGCTGTTGGCAGCTCAGAGTGCGGGTGTTTCTCGTGAGGGTGAGCAGAACTGGAGGTGACGTGCGATGCTTAGGTCTGAGCAGATCATCGATTTAATTGCGGCATCAGATCGACCAAATCATGGCATTCCCCTTCTGATGCAGCTTGTTTTTGAGAAGGCCGGAGCACACCCACGCATCCCATTGCTCTAGGGGTAATTTCCCCATTCTTTCCAGGGATCCTTCTTTTCAGGAAACCATCAAAACCCAGGGGAAACGGATCCGGTTTTGAACAGAACGATGGCTGAAAAGAATGGAAACGGACTCAACCCCTAGAATTGCGGGCTTTTCCTTGTGATGCCAGGCCACCACGCAGCACCACTTCATCAACATGTGCTTTTGCGCTTGTCCAGATAACCTGTCTTCGATCTCAGCTGAGAGGTACGTGGGCTTGTGCGTCAAGCTTCACCAGTGGCTCACTGACAATAGCAAGATCGACGTGGCGGAGTCGGCAGCTCAAGCGTCGCTTGGGTGTGAGTCAAAACCAATGGTACCAAAATGGAACCCTGGTAAGTGGAAACATGGACCAAAACCTGCGTAACCCCTGGTCAAAATGAAACCACCAGGAATCGGACCGCAGGTTTGAGTCATGGGTTCCCTTTACCAGGGCAAGCCATTTTGAGGTTACCCCATTTTTGACCCACAGCCACTTGGCCCAGGGCGGCAGTTAGCGGTTGATGGCCGACAGGTCGCAAAGCAACTTCAAGCGTGTCCTTCTCAACCAGTGCCAGACATCCTTTGAACAGTGACCCGAGAAGTCACTGGGAACAACCGGCCTCAGCAGAAGTCACTGGGAAACCTTCTGGGGCGAAAAGATGTGGCCACGGGGCATAACCTATGGCGATCCCATTTTGGGGTGGAACATCCATGTGCAACCTATTTTGAGGCTCACCAGGGGTTTCCTGGGTTTAGCCCGTACCCCCAGTGAACATCCTATTCAATCCAACCACTAAAATAGGAAGCCTAAACTGGATGTGGTGAATTCACCTACCAACCAAAATTCCCAAACCCCACTAAAATAGGAAGCCTAAAATTGGTGAATTCCCCAATCCCAACCAAAATGGGATCGATCCCAAAACGGTTTTGACCACCACAGCCAGCTGTGAGGTACTTGGAACCCCCCGAAGGCTTCGATGGCTTCACGGGAGACGACCTTTTTGAGGCTCAGGCCATGAGAGATGCAAGCAGAATGCGGCAGTGTAGCCATGTCAACACACCCATTTGTATAATATATAATATATATGTATGTATGTCTGTATATACTA
Source organism: Effrenium voratum (assembly GCA_963377175.1). Taxonomy (NCBI): domain Eukaryota; class Dinophyceae; order Suessiales; family Symbiodiniaceae; genus Effrenium; species Effrenium voratum. The sequence goes on along the minus strand of CAUJNA010000442.1, from coordinate 168,463 downwards.
TATATATATATGCACGTATATACATAGTATATATATAATATTTATTGAGATACCAATCTATCATTGGATGATTTGAGCAGAGACGCTCATGAGCCAGTGCTTGGCTTCGAGCATCTCTCTTGCTTCAGGTGAAGTACAAAACAAAGATGTTGGGCAACATTCGCCTGGTGGGCGAACTTATCAGACATGGTATGCTTGCTGCTCAGACGTCGCGAGCGACCCGAGTCTGAGTGGGAAAGCGGGAAAGTGGCAGCAGCTGCCGAGGTTGGCTCCGAAGATAGCGATTGCCGTCGCCACGGAGCTTGCAAGCTGGGAGCCCATCTTGTGGCACCTGTAGTTTGTTTTTCTTTGGTGACCAGGTCCAGCTTGAATTTAAAGGGAATCCAACAACCCAAAAAAGGATATCCACCATTTTTGGGACCCCCAAATTTGACACATACCTTGCCAAGCTGTCCCGGAGATGAGGAGATGATCCAGCGGTACGTGCTGAGCGGCTGGAGACGTTGGCTACGTTTTTGGCGACGTCCTCAGAGCGCCGTTGCTCTCACGAGCATCTGAGATCGCAGTGGTCAAATACGAGATGAGCCACAGTCAAAACCCTGGTAGATGAAGGTTAGTCAGGGACGATCCCAACCATAAATAGCTGCGGCCGCCTTCTTAATCCTGTACATGGGTCTGGGTATTTAGTACCAGGTTTTGATTGCGACTCAGATGATTGGTTTGTGCGGTGAGTAGCTTTTCTATTCTACATGGTCATTGCATGTTTTCCTGATGTGCGAAAGACGCCCAGCTCGTTTTTCCTTGCAGACAGCGAGCATGTTGCAATCGGAATGCTTCGACTGGATGGCGCATTGAGGAAACAGTAGGTGTCGCCTTGGACGATCCAAGTCTAGCTGCCATTGATTGCCAGCAGTTGCTCGGATGTTTGTTTGTGTGGTCCCATGAATCTTGCACTAACTTCGTATTTAGCAATGTTGCAAACATGTTCATATCCAGAGACTGAGTGGCAGCCACATCAAATGCAGTCCTCAAATCTGCGTGTTCTTTTTCTTTCAGTTGTGCAGCCTTTTCCCTTGAGAAGGGGCAGCAATTGAAAGCATTCCCCGCCAGGCTGGAAGCATCACGGTGAGCTTGAGATGGTTTTTACAGAGGTGAGGGATCTCTGCTTGCATTTCTTTCGCATAGACCAGAACTGCCAGGTCATACGAGCATCTGCTGACAAAAGTGTTTCACGAAGAGTCCGCTGCTTGCTTCAGGACTTGCACAAAGCAGAGAGTGGGGGTTGATCAAAAGGTCCTTTGCATGGGATGACCATTAGGGAAGCCACCAAAAAGGACGATATCCTCCATTAAATGGAAGCAGTCACCCATGGTCATTTTGGGGCCGAAGTGAATATTGATCAACCCCCAGATCCATCGGCGCTGACAGGATGTGTTGGACCTTCGCAAAGAGGGATGGCGGTCGAACAGGTGCAACTTGCCGTGGTTTTCAGTCGCCGTGTTGCAGACCCCGAGGCGCAAGGATCTCAGCAAGGAGACGCCGCAGACGCTTGCTCAGGTCCATGAGCAGGTGCGCTCGCGACGTGTGGAGTGTGTGTTTCTTAGGGAACGCGCATGCTATCAGGCCAAAACGCAGCAGACTCCTTCTTCCAAGAAAGAGATCTTCCGAAGCCTGTCAAAGACTCAGAGATTGGTATCCAACAAACCATTCGCTGGGCAACGCCCACCTCAGCGAGTGTCCACAACTTGGTGTCCAAGGTCCTCAAGATCGGAGGCCAGAACCTCAACTTGCATCTAGTCCCCACGTCTCTTGAAGCGATAGGTTCCATCTCCAAGCTGCCGAACTGCTTTCAACTTGCAATCACCGTCGTTGTGCGCCCGGCAGATTTTGACACAGAACAAACTTTGAGAACAGACCTTGGTACTCTGCAATGGACAGCTTCCGGGAGAGCGCTCGCGTGACACAGGAATGCAGGAAGACAGAACAACTCCCTCACCGCCATGTCCTTATGCGCACGCGAACCAGATGAGCCGCGGCTCCACAGTCGCCCTGCCATAAGCCGGTTCGTGTCTTGGAGACCAGCGCCTCTGGATCCTGAGGCACAAAGCAGAAGATGATGCGGCGCAGGCAGATCTTTTGTTTGGACACCTTGAGCCACCATCAAAACCTGGATAGGTGAAGGTTAGTAAG
>CAUJNA010000442.1:131273-158773 GCA_963377175.1 Effrenium voratum | reverse complement strand
TGTGGACCCCAAGGCTCGCTTACCCGAATCCTTCTCGAGCCCGAAATGGGTTGTCTTCTTTGGCCTTCTCGCTAAAATCACCCCCAAAACTGGGTCCGTCCTTAGGCTCGTTTTTTTTTTTTTGGGGGGGGGGATATACTTCGGCAAAGAGCGAACAGCGCAGGTCTTGGCGGAGTACATCGTCGTGCTGGCCCAAATGAACAAAGGCCCCGTGCCGGGTGTTTCTTTTGTGTTTGAGCCCCGGGCCAAAGACCTCGAACCGGAGGTTCGGATCACCTGTCCGGTGAGCTGGAGGCGTTCTTTTCGGACAAGGCCTGGCTTGGCTCTTCGCTTCCCGGCCGGCGGGCTCCCTTTTTTTTTATCCTCAGGTTTTTTGGGGGTTTGGTGCTGGTTTCCATTTCACCCACGAAAAAGTTAAACACTTTCAGCAAAGGATCTGAACACGGACAGCCCAGTTGGTGAAGAGATTCAGACTTGGGTTGAACATTTTGCCAGGCGCTGCTCGACTCCTTTGTGCGCTGGGTAGAGGAAAGCATCGATTTGTAACCGGGCGTTGTTTTGAACACAACATACTTTGCAGGAATTCCTTGAGGCTCTGATGTGTCTTTCCATGGTTGTTGTTGGGAACCATTTTACATTTTTGCTTATTCTGGCTTAGTGGGAATCCCCACATAACCGCTGAAGAAATACATTTTTGCTCCCTTTCCAACGTCAACCAAATTTCTGGGTGGTGGCTGGCTGGCTGGGTTCATGCTGGTTTGCTTGCTTGCTTGCTCAGTTTGCTCAGTTTGGCGCAGGAGAGCAAGTGGACCTTTGTCCCTGGTGGGCAGCAGCTTGAACTGCAGGAATTGAGGGAGAGCCGCAGAGGTCCGGAGTTGGGTTACGATTTGGGTGTGGGTCAAAACCAATGGTACCAAAATGGAACCCTGGTAAGTGGAAACATGGGCCAAAACCTGTGTAACCCCTGGTCAAAAATAAATAAGGGAATGACATACTATGTAGTGCCTAGCAACCCTTTGAGTGTCTTTTCGAGGCTCTGTACCCAATTTTGGTTTGAAGGAAAACCACAATGGATCACCTGAAGTTTTGGACACATTGACCATGCGCGGGAGTTAAGGCCATTGAAGCCCGTCAGATTGCAGCCAACCAAAGGCCGGGTGAATCGAACTCGGCTGGTGAATTGGCGCACGCCAGGTGCGCCGCAAGTTGATTTCTGGGGCTGGGTCCTTAGCGCTGCATGAAAAGTCTGGTGGAGTCTAAGGGTTTTTGTAGTACAGCCTGCGAATACACCCACTGGGTATTGACCCCATTTAGGCACGTTTCCGGATAAAACCGTGTTCTTTGGAACCATTCTGGGTCATTTCCCAAGGGTGTAATCCCAGGGTGTAATACAAAAGCCCTCAGATGGATGGTTTCGAACCATCTCGCACCGAACACATAAAGTTGTTGTTTTGTGTACTTACCCGGGAGTCAAATCGTTCCAGGGTTTCTGAACGGTGCTGCAGGATGTTGTCCATCCACAGTACGTCTTTCTGTGCAATGCCATGTGCGCCATGGTCAAAAGACACCTTTGTAACAGGGATGGTGGTCAGGATCCTGAATAGCCTTAATGATTGCTATCCAGGGAACCATAAACCCTAAACCCTAAACCCTACACCCTAAACCCTAAACCCTAAACCCAATCGGCCAAATATAGGAGTTTTGACCACGGCATGTGCTCGCCCAGCTTTTGGTGCTCAGGACCTGCTCCGGAAGCGAACGGTAGGTTTTCGCGCGCGCTGGCCAAGCCGGTTGAGGCGATTTGGGTGTTTGGCTGTGGGTCAAAAATAGGATACCCCCAAACTGGGTTGCGCTGGTAAGTGGAAACATGGACAAAACCTGCGGTCCGCCGGTGGTTTAATGCTGACCCATACCTGTTTTTGTTTTTTTGCCCCTCAGCTCGGGGTTGAGACGCAAGTGCCAGGCTGGACCAAAGACTGTCCGCCAGGGCGGCTGCCTCAAGTGCACTTCCTTTTTTTTGGGAGTCCAAGGTGCCCATACACCAATCTCGGTGCCCAGCCCTGTAGGTTTTAGGTTTAAGGAGTTTGGTGGTAGCTTCCATTTTTCCCACCAACAGTCAGGCAGGGTATCTGACAGCAATGTGACATTTTTGCAACGTCGTGTGAGACCTTGCTTTGGGAAGCAGTTTGCACGAGGCCCACACGTAGCTGTGACCAGCCGCGTGGTGCTGCAGCCCAATCCCAACTTCGACACTGCGCCAACGTCGCCGCCACCAAAGGCTCCCGTCAGTCCCGTGAAGGCGCTGAGCTGCCGGGAGAGAAGTGTGCGCTCGGGCGGGTAACTTGGGAGTTGGTATCCCGTTTGTGTGTGTGTGTGTGTGTGTGTGTTTTTGCAGGAGCACCGAAAAGAGCACCGTTCCTTGTCTTGTGTTTTTTTTGGCAGGAGCACCAAAATACCCAAAAAAACACGCCATTTTTTGGGGGGTCCTCCAAAAAAGGAGAAGGCCCACTCGACGGCTTTCGAGGCGGCCGTCTCCCGCGTACCTTTCAACACGCCGCCACCGTACACCGCGGAGGCGCAGCAGGCGCGGCGTTTCGGGCGGTTTCGGTCGGGCGGTGGATTTCGGGCGGGCAGTTCCGGGCGGTCGATAGGTCCAGCTCCTGGGAGAACTGACGAAGACCTTGCAGCGCCTGGCCTCAGCGTGGATTCCTTTTGAACCCCCCTACCCCAAAAAGGAAAAAAGCCATGGGTAAAAATCCAAACCGTACCCCCAGCGAACATCCCAATCCCCACTAAAATAGGTTCTAAAATCGGGGGTGAATTCACCTACCCCAAAATGGTACCATTGGTTTTGAGCCACAGCCATATGTACCCTAAAAGACAGAGGCAAGCCATGCAAATCCCAGGACGATTCTGACCAAGCTGCAAGACAGAGAGCTGCCTGATAGCCAAAGAGAACGGTCCGGGTTCTTAGCCTTCGTCTTTGTCTCGAGACCGTTTTCGAGCTCTGTAGGTACCAGAACATGGCCGATAAGCTCCACTCACAGATTAAGACCATCAAGTTGCCTGCAGCTCTGGCCTCAAGTCGCTTTTGATGAGCCTTGAGCATGTGGTGAGACCCAAGGCCAGGCGGCGATGACCCATTCGGATCAGCGGATCACGGATCTGTCCAGTGCATCATGACTTCGCGGCGCTGGTTTATGAAAGCAGGGTTTCACACCGAGTCAATGCACGTGATCTTCAAGGTGCAGTGCGGGCGTCAAAAGAATCCGAACATAGGCAGCATATTACTTGTGCCATCCTGAGAACCATCGTTTTGCTTATCCAGAATTTATGCTCTGGGTTTCTTTCACTGCTTTCAGTGGGCTCAAACTTGTGAGCCACACCAGCATTGCTTTTGACTCTGCCAACTCTGTATTTTGCAAAAATGCCACGGCCTTACCCTGTTATATTTGTACTCAACGTGTAGCACAGATGGACAGATGTGCATGTGCCTTTGTGTGTGTGTGTGTGTGCGTTTGTGTGTGTGTGTGTGTGTGTTTGCATGCCCGCGTGTCAGCCGAATCGCACATACTGAGGCAACTCCGCATGTTTGCGAGTTTATCAAATCCACTTTGTGAGTCACGGGTGCAAGCGCGCGTGCCTCATGCTTCTAGAGAGAGAGATTTGTGTGATGGTTTTTGCCAGTGTTGAGGCTTTCATCCAAAGATAACGTGCTCCAGCAGGCCTTGCCAGCTGCTCACGAGACAGGCAACAGCGCGCAGAGAGTAGCATCTGACTAAGGAGACGAGTAACAGAGAGAACCAGCGCCTTCTTTTTTGGGAATGGTGCTGAGACAGCTCCAGACAACTTGGTGGAGGCTGGTCCAACATGGCTCGCATTTCGGCATGTGTGCATGCTTGCCGCTACATGCCCGAGATCGAAAAATGCCATCGGGAAGCAAACGCACCGTAGGGAGTGAAATGCTTGGGGTGTTTGCCAAAAGTACGCGACGCAAGAAGCAAGCGCAGGCAAGCAACGCAAGCAAGAAACTGAGCGAGGCAAGACACACGCAAGATGCAAGGAGAGTGGCTCGTCCAAATCCTAAGCTGGTCTGTCCCCATTCTGGTTACCCGCGTTTTCCCTGGGAAGGACCCGCTAACACTAGGATTTGGTCAGACGACTTCGGGCATCAAGCTCGCGTCGACAGGAGCTCTAGCTCTTGTCCTCGCGTTTCTTGCTGGCTTTGCCATGAGTTCTTTAGACCTCAAGTTGAGATTTATTTGAGCTCCCAGAGCTCACCCCATTTCATCACTCGGTCATCGCAAAATGACAAGACCTCTGGCCTTGCAAAGCCTTCAGAGCAGCACTTGCAGATCTGCAGCCTTGCATCTTCAAAAGGGCTGCAAGTACCAAGCAGCTTGGGATTGTTGCACTTAAGCTATAAGATGTACAGCATTCAGTCATGGTATGTGTCAGGGATGCTCGCTGAATGGCTCTCATTAGGTTTTAGGGCACGTGCTTTTCGAGCATGAATGCAGATTGTGCGGCGAAATCCCGCTGCTGCCTCCACCCTCCTTCGCACAATTTCCTGGTTTAGCCTCGGTCTCAGAGATGTTTTGGTGTTGTGGCAGCGCTCTCAGTTTTCTGGGAGCAAAGGCACGAGTTTGATATGTGGACCTAACAAACATGTAAGGTGCTATTGGCAACATGGTGTCTGCAACATGCTGTGGCGCTCAAGCCTTATATGCCGCTGTCAAGCTATCAGCCTGCGAAGCATTTCGGCCGATGTCAACCGAGGCCTTCTTGTGGTTACACTGGGGAAATTGTGCAAGCTGCGACAGACCGCTGAGGTGGGGTCGTCTTCTTTTTCCCCACCCGACAGGAAGGGGTTGTTAGATTTTATGTGGGGTCGTAAGCTCGGGGATTGCTCGAAGGGAAGTCATTTTTCCTTTCCCTGTTCCGTCAGGAGAGTTTGTTTTTCTTCTTTTTTCTGGGTCTGCATGTCAGGTGGTGGCTGTTGGTACAGGCTGTGCTGCAACTTTGTCAGCTGCGTGAAGCTCAGAGAGACGAGACGAGAAGCCGCTGGACCGGACTGGCCATGAGGCCTGTTCGCGTGGTCTTGCTGCATAGCATGCGCAGGGCCGAGGTCCGGCGATGTCGTCACAGCAAACATGGGCTCACCTGAATCGGCATGAGCATGAGTGAAGAATGCACCGAATGCACCGAATCCGAGCTGCTGGAAGTGTTTGCCTGAAATGGCAACTTGCCTGCCCTAGCCAACAGGAGCTTGGCAGCGATTTGCAGGCCGAAGCCTCATTCATTCAACGCGTGTCGGTCAACGAGCAAAAGAAGCTGCTAAGCGCAGCTTTCGGACCAGGAACGCATTGCCTCGCTGACCTCGTCGCAGGTGTGACTCCGCGCATGCAAAGGGGTGGTGGCTTTGTGTCAGGCGTGGCAAATGAGTAAGAAGGTTGCAGTCTTCCAGCCGTGGCGCTCAGCTTGCGCGCTTGAGCGCATCTCGGGGCTTCTTCCCACAGAGCCCAGGTACGGCTGGTTTGTGCTGGGCATGGTTTGGTGGATGCACACCGATGTTTGCCCTGACTGTCCTGCAGCTTCGAGATTGATGGCAGCTGCTGGGGCCCTCAGCAGACTTTTGCGTGAAGTTTGCACTTGCAACTGAGAACGAGTGAGAAACAGCTACACCCAGACTCGCGCTGCACTTGGTTTGGTCCATGGAATCAACAAGATCTTGCATTGCAAGGACCAGTGGCAGCAATTGTGTAATAGCAGTGCAGCGAGAAGCATGCTGGTGAACCGAAAGATGGAGCACAGGAAATTGAGAACAGAAGCAGCAAGCAGAACAAGGCAACCAGAGAGAGAGAGAGTCGGAACAGCATCAAATATCAAATTGAAGTGAATTGACCATTCGCAATCCCTACAGCTGACCGGGCACTGAAATGGACACGATTCAATCCTGCGGCCGGCATGAGGTTCTTTGTTCATTTCATCTCCTGGGCTTGTGGAACGACTGTTACAGCAACCTCAGCTATACAGAGCAGAGATTACCTATCATGGTGATGCTGCGTTCAAGCCGCAGAAACAGAAATTATGAAGCATCATAACTTTGCCATTACTGCAAGACAAGGGTCTTCGAAGTGCATCAATGGACAGCTGTCCAACTCAAACAAGCTGCAAGCAGGGGAGCAGCTTGCGAGTGAAGCTGAGCGATACAAACGCACCAAGTAGCATGATCGACAAGCGAAGAAAAGTCTGGCAAAACGCCTTTGATGTCCAGCCAGCCATTTCATTGAAGTCAGCTGTGAAATTAAATGGCTTGAAGTAGAATCACACACAAAAAGGTGTACCTTTGTTTCGAGAATGGCGTTTGATTCGGGTGAACATGTTCTGCCCCCGATGCAAGGTCATGGCTTTGTCAGCCTTACGCGCTGGCGCTGCTATTTGCATCTTCAGGGCTTGTTTCGGCAATGAAGACGCACCGGACAAGGCTACTTGGCTGTGGGTCAAAACCAATGGTACCATTTTGGGGTAGGTGCATCACCCATTTTAGTCTATTTTTGTGGGGATTGGGATGTTCACTGGGGGTACGGGTTTTTGATCCATACCCACTTGACGGCGCTGGGAGTTTTATCATCTTTTTGTGTTAAACGCTTGATGAGCCTGAAAAAGACCTCTAAGGCGCCAGCTGCTGTTGCAGTCCGCATCTCAGTTTTGGTAGATACAGGTGCGCTTAGGCTGCTGGCTTTGAGGCCACCAACGCGCAGATCACTGCCTTGCCAGCGTTCCGTTTTGCCGAAGGTGAAGAACCGGTGGCTGGGCAGAGTCTTAGCCCTTGAGCTTGCTGGGAGTCCTGACCGCTAAGGAGCCTTGCTCGATTTGCCTGTCTGGCTTTTGCGATGGAGTCCTTCTGCGAAGGCCGCTAGACACGAGCCGCAGCTCTGCAATGCCTTTGATTGCCAGGTTACCCTGTGGACATCATTTCCATCGTCATTGCATAGACAAGTGGTTGCCTCCTTGCATTGATGAGACACCGCAATGATTTGTAGTCGGATTCTGAAGGTAGATTGCCAATGCAAACAGTGAGCCTGCAACTTCACCGCAACACTCAACTGCGATCACACCAGAGTGGTTTTGCTGCCTGATGTTGAGCGTCGTTCACAATTTGAGATGTTCAAAGCAACAGTTTAGATTCTGTGATCTTGTGTCTGAGGCTTCGACGCAACAAGCGCTGCCCTCTCTGCATGCATTCCATCGACGCAGGCTGCAGTCTTCGCCTCAAGACCCTGCTGGCTGTCCAATATGTTTTGCAGAAGCTCTATCATCGAGTGAATCATCCCATGCTGCCACATGTTCAAAATTAAAGTGATTGACTGCAGATTGTTGGACAGATTTCAGGAAGCACAAGAAGACGCAATAGACAAGCCTCTTTTAGTATTTCCGCCATGTGGGAAATAATAAGACTGCCTCTTTTACTGCTTCCGGGACGTGGGAAATAATCCAACAGCCTGTTCTATTATTTCCGGGCCGGGACGTGGGACATAATAGAACAGTCGCTTTATACTTGCAGCGCTTCGCGCTGCCCGAGTCGACCAGCATTCTTTTGGTTGACTTTGAAGTACTAGTTGTTGGTTTGCCTTGATGTGTTGTGTTTGTTGAGTGAGTGAGTCAGTGAGTGATGAGTCGGCCCCGAAATGCGTGAGCTGTTTTCCATATATGGTGAGTGCATGTTCACATGGCTCATGGCCCCAGGTTCAGGGGGTGGAAGCTGCTAGAGGCTTGGGCGAAGTGAAGCAGGACCTCAGCGTAGCCCCCTCAGCCCAATGGCTTCGGTCTCGGGGGCTGACCCCTGGTTGGCGAAGCCCAAGGGGCGACGGGCTGACAGCAGCGAAGTGTGGAGAAGGAGCTTGCGTCAGCCGTAGTGCTGCGCAGGAATACAAACGGGCAGAAAAGCAACATTTCTTATCAAAGTGATGATCATTTTCTTCACTCCACCCGACGGTGCAGCTAGGGGCTGGGGCATAGGGCCAGAGCTGGGAACTGGCGCTGGAGCGCAAAGTGGGCAGGCGCAGTCAAGCAGCTGGATTTTTTGTGATGGCCTGCGCCGATGACCTCTGGGGCTCGCTTCAGAGGGGCTGGAGGCAGCTGGAGCATGGATTTGGGGCGCGTGTCACAAGTGCGTGGAGGGTTGGGGATGTGAGGAGAATGTAGAGATGGCTTCGCGTGCGCCCTCGAAGATCTTCATTTTTGTCCACGGTGCCCTCAACCGGACCCACGATGGCGGTCTAGCATCCCATTGAGGGGTTAATGACCATCCCGACGAATCCCAGGCAAAAGAGTCTTTTAACAACCAAAGATGTTCTTCGAGTGAGCGCCAGGGATGTTCAGCTTAGGCAAAGAAGTTTAGTGAAACTGGGTTTTGTAGGTGCCGCGAGAGCATGCATGACACCTAAGGTGTTTCCAGTTTGGTCAGTGGCAAGGTGCCGACAAGGAGATCACGTGTCGGATGCTGCCTTCAAACTGGTAGCGGAGCTACGTCTAGCTCGAGGGCCCCACGCAGCCACGAAGTTTAGATGTGGATTGTGATTGTGACCATTTTTCACATTTTCACGCAAAGGGGGCCTGGCTCGAAGTGAAAGATGTGCTGAACATCCTTCGGGGCATCCTTGTGTCTTTGGGCTGCGTTTCTCTGACCTGCGGGTGCTTCAACGAAGACAGCGGTACTCAAGTGCAACTGCGTGAAACGGCAGTAGGTCAAGAATATGTACCCAAATTGGAAACCGTGGTAAATGGAAACATGGACTAAACCTGTGGTCCCATGATGGTTTAATTTTGACCCACAGCCAAATGTGTAGTGCAAAAGCAGGCAACTCTTTCTCACATGCGGCTTCAAGTGTAGCTTTGCCCACGTGCTTCTCATTTTGAGTCTTGCTTTGCTGTGTCTTGCTCATTTGCGTCAGCGCAAGTTGGTCTTGCTCATGCGTATCTTGCTCACAGTCATCCTGCTCTATGTGGCAAAAGACTTGTGTCCAAGTGCCCTTGGTGAAAAACCCTGTGCACTTCGCATGCTTTCGGACTTGCGACGTACTAGGCTCCCTCTCTCAGTTCACAGACCAAGAATATCCTGTTCAAAATCACAATTTTCCCAATGCACAAACTCGAAGCATCGGCTTCAGACACTAACACTGCGAGGACAAAATCAAAATTGCCCGCTTCCAAAACTACAAATAACTTGGTCAAAGCCAAATCCTTCAGATTCCTTGTGGGAGGGGGCTGCCCTTTAAATACCAGTGTGGCATGTGTGTGCACCTAGAAGCCATAGCAGAGACTTTGCTGAGGTCGTGCCTTGCGGCCTCGTAGCCTGTGAGCTGTGGGCAAGGTGTACTTTCGAGGGAGGCTTGCGCTACCGTGGCAACTCCATATCTCATGAAGCCCAAATATAGCAATTCCATATCTCTCTGCAAAAAGAAGAGCCCTTGCCCCGTCCCAGTGCAAGTGACGCTGTGTCAGGTCACTTGCCCGCCTGACACTGGAGCCACCTGAGCTGAGGTTGGTTTTGCCTTCTCGGCTCCAGCGCTCGGTAGAGGTAGACGGCCCAGGGAGCGTAGCTGGTCCAAGTGGAATCAATGTGTAATGGGACAAGTGCCAGGGCCCCGTGGGTCTCTTCCTCCGGCCTCCAGCTTGAACAGGCTTTAAACGGCCGCGTGGTTCCTGTGCCAGGCCTGTTCAATGCTGCCAGCAAGAGCAGATCGGAAAGAGGTGCTTTGCAGAAAATGTTGGGGTACACACCACTCCGGTTTCCATGATTCTTGCACAGCAGATCGTTGCTTCAAAATGGAAGGTGCGATGGTGAAATCAGAACTGGCGTCACCCAGTTCAGATGCGACGTTGATAAGGCAGTGGGGGTGGCTGGCACACTTGCGGCTCATTGCAACTCCGAATTGGCAGGATGAATGTTTACATGAGCGAGTCCACTGGACTGACAGGCGGTGTGCAGAATCAAATTTTGTTAAAGCATCTTCTTGCAGAGCTGTCAGTTCTACTCACGCAGCGCATCTCATTATCGACGACGGCGCTGAAGAACGGCCAGTGATGTACGAGGCACCCACGGGTATGGGTCAAAATTACACCACTAGGGGGCCGCAGGTTTGAGTCAATGGTTTAATTTGCCAGGTTTCCATTTTGGGTACCCACTTTTGATCCACAGCCACATTTGTTCCTACTTGGCTTTTACAATCCACTACTGGAGCAAAGGTTGACGGGCAAGCAGTCAGCATGCAGACTCTGAACTACTCTCCAGTGACCCTCTTAGCTCGCATGTTGCTGACGGGTGGAATTGTGTGTTCGGTCTTGTGGGCTCAGGTGCGGTATGAGTTGTGCGAGACGGTGGACACTGCACGCTCTCAAGAGCGATACTCTAACACGCTGGTGCGCACCTGGGAAATTAGTACGATTCAGCATTCGAGTGTGTAAACCAAGGTCCACACTGCTCGCATGAACACTCGCCGACAGCTGCTTGAGCGACAGGCGGCTGATCACTTTTTGAGTGTGAACGAAAACCATGCCCTATGCCGTTGCAAAGTCTAATCTACTTTAGGTAGTATCGAACAACGTTGCATTTCTGTACTCATCTTGCGACTCAGCAAAGCCAGACATGCTTGAGTTGGCATTTGGATCATCTGATTTCTCCGCACATTGCGTGATTTCAGCGCTCTTTGTTTGTGTTTGCTTGGGCTTGCACATGCCCTTCATATAATGTTCAAATGCGGCTCCTCAGGCCAAGATGTCCTGGTCATGGCTGAATAACGTGCTGTATGTGTTTTTCAACTACCCCTTTTGTCGAGGTTGGGGGGGCGCTGCACTGGTTGCGCCCTTCCAGATTCCAGCTGATGGCTGGCTCCCATCGGCTTTCCGCTGACCTTTGCATGCTGAACTTGAATGTTCAACGCTTGAGGGAATATAGCACTCTGCGCTTCTCTTCAAACTGTTCTTTGACACAATCTTTGCACCTGGAGCGGCGCACAGCTTTGTTGGAGGCTCTGTGATGAATGCATCCTTTAACAGTCTAGATGACATACACGCAGATAGACCAGATTCATGTCTCACAGACAGCTTGGTATATGAACAGATTGGGGTTTTGTGCAGATGGCATCGGCATGGCTTTTGAACTTTCCATCTAGTCCTACTTGCTCCTGTCAAGCCTTGCGACTTAGCACGTCCAAGCTGCATGTGTGCAGCTTTTGCATCATTTGTGCCCTGCAGGCATGGCTGAGCTCAGCCGTTCAAGGCCGATATGCCACAATGTTGCTGAGCGAGGAGGCTCGCGCGTCATTGCTGTTGCGTTGAGACGCCATGACTGTCTGAGGTGGTGGCAATTAGCCGAGTTCCAGCCAAGTGCGGCTTCCCAGACAAGTTACCCATTGAGGAGCCTCCATTGCAGCCAGGTACTACTTGGACCACAATCACTCGGCCTTGCCCGGTGCATAGATATCCGTGCCTGCAGCGCCTGTATGAGTTGTCTTGTTCCGACACTCGAGCATACGCTGCTAGCAATGCTAGATCCAAGGTCATTCTTACCCGGCGGGAAGGACATTTCCTGTGTGGTGATCATGATGGATGCCATCCAGGCTGTTGCATGTCCTCACAATGCCGGTCCATGCGATGCAGTTGGATGACAGGCCATATGCGCTCTGACGGATGGCATGATGCAAATCACCCAGGCATGTGACTCACCATGCCTTGACCTAAGAAACACATGCAGCCAGCTGTCGCCAGTGGGAGAGTCACCTCACGGAGATGGAAAAGAAGTGTGGAGTACTGCTCAAGTGCGCCTGCAGTCATATGGGCCTATGGGTGTTGTTCCTTTTTTTTGCGAGTAGGGTGACTGTAAAGGGTCACCAAACGGAAAGCCACCTTTTTTTGGGTCCCCTTTTGCAAGACACGCCCATATGCAGCTTTGAAGCTTTGTCTCACTCTGTTCACTTTGTTCACTTTGATCCAGGTACCGCGATGATGATGCGGCGCAATCTTCCAGAGAGATATGTTTCCTGGAGGAATCTGAAGCTGCAAAGGACTCGAGCAATGGTAGCAGTCGACCAACATGTCTCCCATGGCCTGAATACAGGTAGCATGAAGGCAGAAGTGTGTGTGTGTGTGTGTGTCTCTCTTTTTCACCCCCCCAACAACATGTGGTTTCCCTTTCAGTTTCCCTTTGCAACTGCCAAAAAGAAGGTACCCTCCAAACAATGACACCCAGGTGTTCGATCACGAAGCAATTCTGGCATGGACATTTTGTTCCGGCAGCTCGGAGCCTTTGTCGAGCCGGACGCCCGCGAGGATTTGTTCATCCACGTCCTCACAGTGCTGTGGTTGGAAAAGTCATGACCTCGTCGATCGAACATCGATGCTGAAGCGAATCAAAGCTAAGGCCTCAGTCACACTCTGTCTGGTTCTGAGTTCTCAGGGCCTCGGGGTTTCACACGCCAGCAAAGTATGGCACCAGATTCTCGCCTCGAAAACTATTTGAGCGCTGGAGTCGATGCTCTCGGGATCCATGCTCAAGGCGCTTGCCGCAAAGTGTTGGCTTGGGATTTTGCATCTGCAACGTTTAGTTTCCTGGGATAAGTCCAAGATCGTAAAGCAAGCGAAACCGGGGCAAGAGAAAGGGAGAAGAGGTGCCATGGGCCAATGGGTGAGTGAGTCCCTTTCCTTGTAATTGCAAATAAATCCAGAGACTCACCTAAACCTATCTCCCATGTCCCTGCCTTCTTATGCTAACACCCAGGCGCAGGAGAATTCCCAAATCTAATCCCTCAGCCCATGTTTGCAACAAGCATGCAAAAACCTGCGACACTTGCGCCCACCATCGGCCACTCTTCTTATTAAGATCCAGACCATGACCAGACACTATCTTCTCTCACTGCATTCGATGCGAGAAAATCTGAGGAGAGAAGGAAGGGAGAGATAGAGAGAAGATCCTGTTATGTCATTCATACAAAGCCAGCGAAGAGAACAAGAGGCTGGGGAGCGACAAATGAACGAGATGATGGCCATCCTTTCTCCTCTCACCTCCTCTCCCGTTCCAGGCTTCGCTCTGGGGAAGAGAGGAGAAAGGAAAATGAAGAAAGAAAGATATGAAAGAGCTGGGGAAAAGAGGAGATAGGAAATGGCTAGCTCTTTCCCTCTCTTCATAGGCTCGGTGGGATGTGAGATAGAGAAGATATGAAAGAGAGACAAAGGAGTGACAAAGCTATATCATGTTTAAGCAGTTCTAGCTTGAAAAGATTGCCACATATGTTTCTCTCTCATCTCTTTCCATTCCTTTCCCTTGCATTAATATCTTCCATTGCTAGCAATCGTGGGAAGTGTTGGCAGGCAACACACACACATATATATATATATACTTTAGAGCCTCCGGCTCAGTCCGCCGACATTGTCCTCTCCCTTTTCTCCTTCTTCCTCTCTTCCTTGTCTCCCTTGTGTGTTCTGTTGTCCTCTCTCCCTCCCTCTGCTCCCATCCGCCCCATCCCCCCAAGCCTCTCTCTCCCCACTCTCCCTCTCTCGTATGTATGCATGCATGTACATATGTATGTATGTATGTATGTATGTATGTATGTATGTATGTATGTATGTATGTATGTATGTATGTATGTATGTATGTATGTATGTATGTATGTATGTATGTATGTATGTATGTATGTATGTATGTATGTATGTATGTATGTATGTATGTATGTATGTATGTATGTATGTATGTATGTATGTATGTATGTATGTATGTATGTATGTATGTATGTATGTATGTATGTATGTATGTATGTATGTATGTATGTATGTGTATGTATGTATGTATGTATGTATGTATGTATGTATGTATGTATGTATGTATGTATGTATGTATGTATGTATGTATGTATGTAATGTATGTATGTATGTATGTATGTATGTATGTATGTATGTATGTATGTATGTAATGTATGTATGTATGTATGTATGTATGTATGTATGTATGTATGTATGTATGTATGTATGTATGTATGTATGTATGTATGTATGTATGTATGTATGTATGTATGTATGTATGTATGTATGTATGTATGTATGTATGTATGTATGTATGTAATGTATGTATGTATGTATGTATGTATGTATGTATGTATGTATGTATGTATGTATGTATGTATGTATGTATGTATGTATGTATGTATGTATGTATGTATGTAATGTATGTATGTATGTATGTATGTATGTATGTATGTATGTATGTATGTATGTATGTATGTATGTATGTATGTATGTATGTATGTATGTATGTATGTATGTATGTATGTATGTATGTATGTATGTATGTATGTATGTATGTATGTATGTATGTATGTATGTATGTATGTATGTATGTATGTATGTATGTATGTATGTATGTATGTATGTATGTATGTATGTATGTATGTATGTATGTATGTATGTATGTATGTATGTATGTATGTATGTATGTATGTATGTATGTATGTATGTATGTATGTATGTATGTATGTATGTATGTATGTATGTATGTATGTATGTATGTATGTATGTATGTATGTATGTATGTAATGTATGTAATGTAATGTAATGTAATGTAATGTAATGTAATGTAATGTATGTATGTAATGTAATGTAATGTAATGTAATGTAATGTAATGTAATGTAATGTAATGTAATGTAATGTAATGTAATGTAATGTAATGTAATGTAATGTAATGTAATGTAATGTAATGTAATGTAATGTATGTATGTATGTATGTATGTATGTATGTATGTATGTATGTATGTATGTATGTATGTATGTATGTATGTATGTATGTATGTATGTATGCATGTATGTATGTATGTATGTATGTATGTATGTATGTATGTATGTATGTATGTATGTATGTATGTATGTATGTATGTATGTATGTATGTATGTATGTATGTATGTAATGTAATGTAATGTAATGTAATGTAATGTATGTAATGTAATGTAATGTAATGTAATGTATGTATGTATGTATGTATGTATGTATGTATGTATGTATGTAATGTATGTATGTATGTATGTATGTATGTATGTATGTATGTATGTATGTATGTATGTGTATGTATGTATGTATGTATGTATGTATGTATGTATGTATGTATGTATGTATGTATGTATGTATGTATGTATGTATGTATGTATGTATGTATGTATGTATGTATGTATGTATGTATGTATGTATGTATGTATGTATGTATGTATGTATGTATGTATGTATGTATGTATGTATGTATGTATGTATGTATGTATGTATGTATGTATGTATGTATGTATGTATGTATGTATGTATGTATGTATGTATGTATGTATGTATGTATGTATGTATGTATGTATGTATGTATGTATGTATGTATGTATGTATGTATGTATGTATGTATGTATGTATGTATGTATGTATGTATGTATGTGTATGTAATGTATGTAATGTATGTATGTATGTATGTATGTATGTATGTATGTATGTATGTATGTATGTATGTATGTATGTATGTATGTATGTATGTATGTATGTATGTATGTATGTATGTATGTATGTATGTATGTATGTATGTATGTATGTATGTATGTATGTATGTATGTATGTATGTATGTATGTATGTATGTATGTATGTATGTATGTATGTATGTATGTATGTATGTAATGTATGTATGTAATGTAATGTAATGTATGTATGTATGTATGTATGTATGTATGTATGTATGTATGTATGTATGTATGTATGTATGTATGTATGTATGTATGTATGTATGTATGTATGTATGTATGTATGTATGTATGTATGTATGTATGTATGTATGTATGTATGTATGTATGTATGTATGTATGTATGTATGTATGTATGTATGTATATGTATGTATGTGTATGTATGTATGTATGTATGTATGTATGTATGTATGTATGTATGTATGTATGTATGTATGTATGTATGTATGTATGTATGTATGTATGTATGTATGTATGTATGTATGTATGTATGTATGTATGTATGTATGTATGTATGTATGTATGTATGTATGTATGTATGTATGTATGTATGTATGTATGTATGTATGTATGTATGTATGTATGTATGTATGTATGTATGTATGTATGTATGTATGTATGTATGTATGTATGTATGTATGTATGTATGTATGTATGTATGTATGTATGTATGTATGTATGTATGTATGTATGTATGTATGTATGTATGTATGTAATGTATGTATGTATGTATGTATGTATGTATGTATGTATGTATGTATGTATGTATGTATGTATGTATGTATGTATGTATGTATGTATGTATGTATGTATGTATGTAATGTATGTATGTATGTATGTATGTATGTATGTATGTAATGTAATGTATGTGTATGTATGTATGTATGTATGTAATGTATGTATGTATGTATGTATGTATGTATGTAATGTATGTATGTCATGTATGTATGTATGTATGTGTGTATGTATGCATGTATGTATGTATGTAATGTAATGTAATGTAATGTGGTGTGATGTAATGTAATGTAATGTATGTATGTATGTAATGTATTGTAATGTAATGTAATGTAATTTAATGTAATTTAATGTAATGTAATGTATGTATGTATGTATGTATGTATGTATGTATGTATGTATGTATGTATGTATGTAGGTATGTAATGCATGTATGTATGTATGTATGCATGCATGTATGTATGTATGTATGTATGTATGTATGTATGTATGTAATGTATGTATGAAATGTATGTATGTATGCATGCATGCATGCCTGTATGTACGTATGTATGTATGAATGTATGTTATGTATGTATGTATGTAGGTATGCATGTATGTAATGTATGTATGTATGTATGTGATGTATGCATGTATGTAATGCATGTGTGTATGTATGTATGTAATGTATGTGTGTATGTATGTATGTAATGTATGTATGTATGTGTGTAGGTATGTATGCAATGTATGGATGGATGTATGTATGTATGTATGTATGTATGTAATGTATGTATGTATGTATGTATGTATGTAATGTATGTATGTATGCATGCATGCATGTATGTATGTATGTATGTATGTATGTCTGTAAGCATGCATGTATGTATGTATGTATGCATGTATGTATGTATGCATGTATGTGAGTATGCAAGTAAGTAAGTAAGTAAGTAAGTAAGTGAGTGAGTGAGTGAGTGAGTGAGTGAGTGAGTAGTGAGTAAGTAAGTAAGTAAGTAAGTAAGTAAGTAATGTAATGCATGTAATGTATGTACGTATGTATGTATGTGTGCATGCATGCATGCATGCATGCATGCTTACATACATGTATGCATGTATGTATGTATGTAATGTATGTATGTATGTAATGTCATGTAATGTCATGTAATGTAATGTAATGTACTGTACTGTAATGTATGTATGTATGTATGTATGTATCCTTGCACTTCCCCTTTGCTCCCCAGTATTTCCCGCAAAAAAAACACGGTTTTTCCAGCGTTTTCGCAAAGAGGACGTCCAAAAACATTGAGTTTTTCCAGATTTTCGGCAAAAGGATGCAGGAAGCCCAAGCCAGCAAAAAAGCCGGCAGGGGGAATCGAGCCTGGGACCCCTGTTTTGCGACACCGGCTCCCCGAAGACTACGTTTAGTGGAACGTCATCAAATTGCCGCGCGGTACGTGGGGGACCCCCCCCCCCCCAAAAAACCTACGTAATAGACGTCGGGCGGGGGGGGGTTAGGGGGGGGGTTATCCTCTATCCTCTAGTAAGTATCCGACACGCCGAGCAACGTCGGCGGATTTGCTGGGGTCCTAATTCCAGCCAAGTTTGATTCAGTTTGTTTCGCTGACTGGAGTGGGTGGGAAGCTGAGCCGTTTGCAAACGTCACGACCTTGGAGGAGCAGTGGGAAAGTTTGTGACCATGGAAGCACACAGACACACACATACACACACCTCCACATCCACACACTTATGTGTGAGCGTGTCAGGTCATACTAGGAGAGGAAGCTTAGGGTGGTGAAGGAAATCCATCGCAATTAAATTTATGCGCCGAACGGGACATGAGTTATTCTGAGTTTGCTTTGCCACAACTTGCACTCCGCTCACATGTCGGAAGCTTGCGTTTCGGAGGATGATGCATGCTGCTCCGGCTTTTTTGTTTCTTTTCTTTTTTTCCAATTTTTTTCCAACGCAGCCGTAGAGCCCCCGAGCAGTCAGAACTTGGCTGGGAGTCACTGCGGCATCCGCGCACCTCAAAGATGTCCATGGGTGCCTCACGAAGGCGTGGGTATGGGTATGGGTCAAAATTATCCAGCAACATGGGGCCGCAGGTTTCGGTCCATGTTTCCATCCAGAGTTCCCATGCTTCCATCCAGAGCAAGCCATTTTGGGGTTACCCTATTTCTGGCCCACAGCCATTTGTAGGGGGTTTAGCTAGATGGGCGCAGGGGCGGCGCCCCCCGGAAGAAGCTGACCTACGACAAGCCCGGGCTCACGGAGGCGCGCGCCTAAAAAAAGAAGTGGCGGGGGTGGAGATCTGGGTGTGGCTCAAAATTAAACGATCGGAGGGGCAAACCGCAGGTTTTGGGAACCATGTTTCCACTGACCAGAGCAGCCCATTTTGGAATTCAGGTGGTTTGAGCCATGGCCATCGAATGCAGGACGAGATTGATGAGATTAGGGAGGCCTTCAACCTCTTCGACACGGATGGCTCGGGAACCATCGATCCGTGCGCCCATCTGCATGCGTTTTTGTGCTTCTGCTTGCCTGGCATCGTTTGCTCGGGCATTTTATTTTGTCGTCAGGGGTGAACTCAAAGCAGCGATGCGATCTCTCGGCTTTGAGACCAAGAATCCCACGATCTTCCAGATGATTGCAGATTTGGATCAAGATGGTGCTCTTGCCTGTTTGCATCGTGCCGTTGAATGCGAAAATGTTCAGAGCCCCCATGTCGCAAGCACGAAAGTGCTGCACATTGCAGGCACAAGACACATTTCACTACAGAGACGCTGAGTGAGTTTGTGCACACTCACTTTGATAGCTCCATTCCATTGGCGTTCACCAAGCCAGGAACCACCATAGGCTTCGATGACTTTCTAGATGCTATCACTGCAAAGCTGGTGCCTCGACTTAAAGCTGCATGCGGTTTTGTCTTTCAGGGGACCCCCCAAAAATGGTGGTTTTCTTCCGCGGGCTGCGCCTACTGAAACGTCACCAGGCAGGTGGCTCGAGAAACCAACATCGGCCCATGTGCAGGGCGACAAAGAGACACGCGACGGCATCCACAAGATCTTCAACTTGTTTGACGACGACAAAACAGGGACCTGCTATCATGCCTGTCACGTTCTTTGCGCAAAGTGCATGCGCGTCTGGAATCAACAGTGCGGAGGAGCATCTCTCTGAAGAACCTGAAGAGGGTATCCAAGGAGTTGGGGGAAACCATGACTGAGGAGGACTGATTTGCGCAAAAGTTGCGGGCAATTCACTCGCAGTTGGCAACTGGCAGGAGCTTCGAGAAATGATAGAGAGAGCTGACACTGATGGAGATGGACAGATCACTCCTGAGGACGGTGGAAGGTTTGTGCTTGTCTATGAGTTGTTGCTACGTTGAGCACTGAGAAGTCCTGCAAGGACTTTTACAACATCATGACTAAGAAGACTTTTCCATAGCAGGATGATTCCTGCGGCCTCTCATGTCACTGCGGGGTTGTCCGGTACATGCCCATGGCACTTTGAGCGTGGGGTCACAGCCACGGATGCCACCGAACGGTTGGTGATTATGCTGCAACTGCGTTGAGACCGCAGCTGTAGTCAGAGCCTTGCGGATTTGTGTATGCTTGCCACCAGCATTCTCACACATCGTACACACAAGCTTCAGGGCTCTGTCAGTTTGCCCCTGTTTGTAGCAAGAATGAGCAAATAGGAATTAGTGCATTGCAAGGTGGACACCAGCATGAACCGCGAGTCGAAAACAAGTGATCAGACAGCTTCCTTGCATGCCTGATATGTCAAGCCAGCATGTTTTTGTCTTTTTCTCATTGGGGTTGTGCTTCCCAACGACCACTTTGCGTCTTCCTGCAAACAGCGGAGCAGGCAGATCATTCATTTCTAATAAGTATGTTATATGCTTTCATGTGTCCAGCACTTCCGGCTCTACTGGTCTTAATTGAAGACATCCAGCTTAGCTGGCGGGTAAATTCATGCGCCAGCCTTAGCACCTGCAACCATAGGTGTCCTGTTTGGTGGCTTTGGTAGAACAATCGATGGCCCTGGTTTACCTGGTGGTTTAATCATCTACCAGGGAAACCCATCTATTTCCCCTAAAAGGACGCCGATGCTCAGCACTGTTGCACAAAAAGTGTGCACGCCGGGCCACTCAAGGCCGATTGTCGGACTTTCAGACTGTGCCGCGAAGGATGGCGCAGACAGCTAGAGCCTCAGCCTTGAGAGGTGCCTTGCTCACTTTGGGCGGTTTGGGTCGAAAACTCGGGTATCTTTGTGGCAATCGATTGCTTTTTTTGGCCCTTCTCACGAACATCCCAGTGCCATCTATGAATCTAGAGAGTTCGCCCTTTGGATTCGCGCCAGGAAAGAACCTGAGTCCCTATGGACCGGGTGGTATTTATCATGAGAAGCAGGTTGGCTCCCTTTGTGCTGCAGCCTCAGCATGTTAATTTGTTTCGGTCAGATGCCCCAGAACAAGCTCAGAGGGTGGATTCATGCAGCAGCGTGCAGGCAATCCATTGCGTGAACAACATGATGCAGGACCATCCTAGCTTGGCTGTTCTGGCACATGACCGTCAAACTGTGAGGCTCCGCTCTACGATGATTCCGCGTTCAGAAGAGTTGCCATGGCAACTTGGCTGTGGGTCAAAACCAATGGGATCCCATTTTGGGGTAGGTGAATTCACCACCTATTTTAGAACCTATTTTAGTGGTTGGATGGGGATGTTCACTGGGGGTACGTTGTTTTGACCCATGGCCACTTGACTTCATGAGTCCATCCCTTTTGGTCCCTTTGTGCTGCCCAGGATCTGGACCGTGAAGAGAGGAGACTGATGGGTGGTGCGGATTTGGACTATGGCGGGCAGCCTGGATTGTCAGACCACTGGTTTTTGACGAAGAACGCTGTTTTCAGGCAATGCGCGATATGACGGCTTCTACAATGTACAAGTGATGCAGGCATTCTGAAAACTGCGACCCATGCAGATGCTGACGGAATTTGCTTGGGCAGGCAGTGCTTGCCAAAGCTGGCTATGATATGCTTCCGATTTCATCGGAGGCTGGTGTGGACTCAACTCATAAACGTGTTGGGCAGTGCAAGGAAGGCTTGACTCAATGCTGGATGGCTTTCTTTGTGCCAGGCTGCGAGGGAGGAAAAAACCGATACAGCCAAAGAGGTGGCCTTTATTCTCAACAAGCCACAACCCTGTGCAAGTTTTGAGCTGCTGATGCGTGCCTTGATCACTCAGGACTCAGCATTGGTTCAGTATTCGAAGGATTGGCCAAGAATGGTGGGAATCTCAGACATAGGTGTGGCTCAAAATTAAACAGGAGCGGTTACGCAGGTTTCGGTCCATGTTTCCACTTACCAGGGTTCCATTTTGGCAAAATCTTGAGGGACGCAGAGTGCTTCAGGGGGTGACTTAGCACTTTGATAGAACGTGGTTGGAGCCTGAGGTTTGACCTTAACAGTTGCATGGACAAGCCGCAGCACTACACTGACGCGGATCTTCGCTGGCACATCTCTGAGGCAGCATGGGCCTTACAAAGCAAGCGCAGTATTGCCAAGGGGTCACAACAAGCCATGAGAGAACGATCAATTCAGGAGCGCCTTAGCGACCTTACACGTGGCCTCCCAGTTGCTTGCTGGTCTCTGAGGTCAGAGACGGCTACAGCGTGTTCGTCGTAAGGGGCGGCTTTCCAAGGCCTTGGTACTGGAAGTTTTCGTGAGGCCCCGATAGGCGAGGGAGTGTGCAGGTGCAGTCTGGAAGAGGATCACAAGAAGCTGTTGGAAGCCATTCAAGGCCAAGCCGTTCACAACGTTCACTGCACATGTGGCTGTGGGTCAAAAATAGGGTAAACCCCAAAATGGAACCACGGTAAATGGAAAGAAACATGGACTAAAACCAGCGGTTTGCTGGTGGTTCAATTTTGACCCATACCCATGTAGCGAGCGGCAATCAGTGCAAAGGCTGTGGCAGACCGCGGCAGACCTACAGTCTGTTTGCTGGGGGTGGCCAGACGTTGAGTTCTGGCACCACAGCCGGTGCCAGGCACTCAAGTCTCGCCTGCCATCATAATGTGTATAAACTTTGGGTGCAACTTGAAACATGAGGCCCAACCGAAAGCCGCACCTGCAAATGCAAATGACGCCGCGGCAATCAGGGCAGCTTGCTTCTTAGCCTCCGGGGAGTTTTTCCTTGGACAAAGTTTCTGCTTGAGGCTCGACTGGCACGCTTCGGCGGTGGAGGACAACTTTTTGTGTGTGCGGCTGCAAGCATTTGGCTGTGGGTCAAAACCAATGGGATGTTCACCGGGAATACGGGATCTAGACCCATGGCCATTTCAGCGAATTCTTGCACTGAAACTGACAGCATCTGGTGGCAAGGAGGCCCGGCCCCGGCCCCGCCTGAACCTGCGCCTGAAGCTGCGGCCGCGGCCGCGCCGGCGCCGGCGCCGGCGCCGGCCGCGACCCCGGCACCCGCACCGGCGCCAGCACCGGCACCGGCACCGGCACCAGCGGCGGTGCCTACCACCGGAGGCTGGAGTCTTTGTAGAAAGTCTCTTGTGAAAGTCTTCCGCAGGGAGCGCTGCTTTGGAGCAACTTGTCGGCATGGGCTTCGAACGTGAAGCTTCCAAACATGCTCTGGAGGCTGGCATCGTGCCTTTTGCTTGGTGCTTCGTGTTGTTTCCAGCTGCTTCAGGCCGCTAGAGGGGATTTGGAGCGAGCTGCCCGAGACTTTCTGCACTTTGTATCCAATAACCAAGCGCACGCTGTGCCAAGGCCGAAATTCTACTTTCCGGCTGATCCTGGAGTATTTGCTCTTGGAAATAATCTCGAGTTCAGTGTGCACTGCCTTGATGGTGTTCAACGCTGTAAATCCCTTGGATCGTACGCTGGGCAAGACGGCCAGCAAGGACTCAGACATTGTTTCTGCAACTTGGAACATGTCAGGATTGAATTCGGTTCTGCACGACACGTGCAGTGAGAAAGTGGCAAAGTGGTTGACCGGTGGAAAAGTGCTTTCTCTCCGTGTGCCGTGTGAGCAATAGTTCTGGAATGATTCTGCAGTGGTAGATGAAAGTAAGCAGAATGGAGTAGCCAAGTAAACAGCGCTAGATGCTTTGCCCATGCCTCTGTCTCGGCTCAGCTGGGGCCTCTGGCAGCCTCTCGGGAGGCGTCGGTCACATGTTGTGTCCAGTTTTTCTTGCCCCCCGTGACTTGAACATCTTGCATGCGGTAAACAAGCACCAGCAACTCAGCTTTTGGCTGTCTAACGCACTTGAGCCAGGGATGCTGATGGAGGAACTAGTCAAGCAATCATCAGTCTGTTTTAGATGAAACGGTTTGCATGTCACGGATCATTGTGCATCAGGTTTTTTTGGGCACTGCTCAGCCGCTGCACTGCCCCCTGTGCCAGAAAACATTTCGCAGCACGTATGGCAGGCGATGCCATGAGCGAGAGGAGACTTGGTCCCTACAAGATTGTCATCTTGGGAGAGGCCTCGCGTCGTGAGCAAAATCGAGTGAGCCCGGGAGTAAAGAGGACCCCCCTTGCCATGTCAGTGAAACACGTTTGAGACAGAGCTCCATTTTTCTCATCAAGGAGTACGGCCTTGAATGTGCTGAGTCCAGAACTGCCAGGGCCGCGTGGGCAAGACCTCATTGTTGCGACGCTATGTCTCGCAATCCTTCAACGATGAGGAGGACTGGGCAGCGCATGGCAGATGCGCGCAACAGATCTGGCCATGGGTTGCATCACCTATGGCGATCCCATTTCTTTTTTTGGATGAGCATCCATGTGCCACCGATTTTTTGATGTTCAACAAGGTTACCATTGGGTTTGACCTTCACAGCCATCCAGCCGGACTGGAGGCATCAACCCAGAGCGCTGCCTACCTAGACAAGACGGTGCAGCTTCGTGGGACTCAGGCCAGATGGAGTGCTGCAATTTCACCTGCCTGCGGTCAAAACCGTTTTGGTGGGGATCCCATTTTGGTGGGGTTTTCGGTGAATTCACCACATCCATTTTAGGCTTCCTATTCTAGTGGTTGGATTGGGTCTCGTTCACTGGGGGTACGATTTGGATTTTGACCATGGGCCAGATGGAGTGGTGCATTCGCAGACACAAGCCTGAGCTCTTGCGGGCGAGAAATCGCAGAGCGACACCTGGCACTTGTCAGGTGCAACTGTCACTGTGGGACACGGCTGGCCAGGAGAGAAGTAGTGGACAAATGGCCATGGGTCAAAACCTCGGTTATTATTCAGTGAACATCCCAATCCCCACTAGAATAGGTTCTAAGATGGGAGGTGCGCCTATCCCAAAATGGGATCCCATTGGTTTTGAGGCATGGCCAAATTTTTCTGCCGAGAGACGGCGCTTTGAACTTCGAACCCGCAGGAGCGATACCATGCCCTGGCGCCGATCTACTATCGAAATGCTGACGGTGCAAAGGGTTGGGAGAGCGTGCAACGTTCGTCTTGCTGCGATAAAATGTGGGAATGAACCCAGAAAGCTGCAAGGGATGGTTTTTCGAAGGGTCATTCCCTCATTCCCTGCCTATCGCCCCAGCCAGTCATTCTTGCGAGCTGCGCGTTCTCCTGCCAGGTGCTCTGCTGGTGTACGACATAACAGATGCTGAGAGCTTTAGGCAGGCCAGTGGCCAATCCGGTGTGTCTTTCTTAAGGTTGGACCGCCAGCCCCACAAAAAACAAGGCGCGACCCGGTTTCCCTTTGGCCACGACACGCCCATTTGCTTGAATTGATTGAATGTGTTGTGTACTTGCTCCGCCCCTGTTATTGCAATGTGGCATGAGCCTGTCTTGGCATATTTTCGGGCCCAAGTGAGCATCTGCAACTTTCTTTTTCCTTGCACTGACTCGAACTCAGCCAACCTCTCTTTGAGGCTACCATGAAAAAACCGAGCTGACGCGCCCACTCGATGTATTGATCGAGATTCGAGGCGGGTGGCCAAGTGGGTGGAGGAGCTCCAAGTGGCCGGCACGCAGTGCGCGCTGGCCATCGTGGGCAACAAGTCGGACTTGCAGTCACAGGCGAAAAGAGAAACACCATGGCTCATGTGGCGTAGTGTTTAGCGGTTGGATTTCCAAATGAAACCCACTGAAACTTGAACACTTGTCGGGATCAAACAACTTGCACTCCGAGATGTCAGGCCCGTGTCCCCAAAGCCGATGCAGAGGCCTATGCCAGGACCGGACGCTCCCTTTGGTGCGAGCCCCTTGAGCCGACTGGCGAGCGCAAGTGAGCCACAATCAAAACCCGGGTAGATGAAGGTTAGTAGGGGGCAGTCCCAGCCGGAAGCAGTCGCAGCCGCCTTTGTTCATTCTTTACATGGTTCTGGGTTCACCATTTTTGTACCGATCGGTTTTGATTGTGACTCAAGTGCAAGGAGCATCAATGCCAGACACAGCATGGCCCCAGCCTTGAGACCTAGTTTGACTTTCGGTATCGACTCCAAGAGACAGGCGTCTGCAAAGCTCGGCCATGGAGTTGAGGCCCGTTGGAGAAATGATCAAGGCGTGAGAAACTGCTCCTGTGTTTGAATTGGCCAGGAAGCGTTTGGTGCGCTGGCCGAAGATGCCGTTTGCTCAGTGCATGGATGTGCTGCTTGCCAGCTCCAAAAAAAAGAGAGACAGGTTCTGGCTTCGAAGATGCGAGGCAAGGTGCAAAGCTTGCTCCTGGAATTTGGGTATGGCTCAAATTTAAGGGCGGGGGTTACGCAGATGTGGTCTTTGTTTCCATCCAAGAGGCCCAAAAATGGGTTCCACTTCTTTGAGCCAAAGCCATTTCGGCGATTCGAGCTCAGGCGATTCGACTCGAAGAACACGAGGAACACTTCGTGTGGCTGAGGATGCGGCTCCTTCGCGGAAGGGCTGTTGTGCAGGCGTCAAATGGGTACGGGTCAAAATTAAACCACCAGGGGACCGCAGGTTTTAGTCCATTGGTTCCATTTACCAGGGCTCCATTTAGGGGTTACCCTATTTTTGACCCACAACCACATAGAAAGCGATTGCTGTCGCGGAGCTTGCAAGCTGGGAGCCCAGTTTTGGGCACCGCTAGTTTTTTGTGACCCAATCCCCAGCTTGATGTAAAGGGAAGCCAAAAGGATATCTATTCTTGGGACCCCAGATTTTAAGACATACCTTGCCACGCTGTCCGGCCTGCGACTAGAGCCGTGGAAAACAACTAATATGGAAGGTGAACCCACTGGAGTTGCGACTTGTTGCCAGGCTGATCCCCTCTCGAGTGTTGGCGGCAGGCGCGCCTTGGGTTCCGGTGTGAAGGGCTTGCTACTGTGAAGACAAAAAAAAAAACCGGCTGGACACGCGTGCACTCAAGTCACCCGGAAGACTTCACTTAATACATGTTTAGGCCTGCTGCTAGCCGTGCTCTCCTGCTTCTTGTTTGCATATGCTCTCGCGCTTCTCGATTTGTATGACTCTCGTGCTTCTTGCTCTGCATGCGCTCTTGTGCTGTGTGCTAGTTGGCTGCAAGGTAAGCCGGCGATTGCGATTTTACCGGAAACCAACCTGTGCAATGCTTTCAGGAAAGAGGGAAAAGCCAAAGCCAAGACAGGAAAAATGAGGGGTTCGAGGGGCCAAAGCTATCTCTCGGGGATTTGCTCGGAGAACCCTCGCAGGTGAGCATGCAGCTGAGGCAAATCCAAAGTTTCACCCGAAGCGCAAGTGGCGCAGACGCAGAAAGCCCGCGAAGTATGCAAATGGCTCTGCGAGCGATGGGGGAATCTCCGAATTGTGCTGTGCGAGAGGAAATCTCAGGTAGGAATTACCCACCCAAATTCCAATTTTACCAGGGCGCAGCAGATGTTGACTGTTCATCAGCCAGGGCTTTGCACGGCTTTCGGTTGACGCGGCGCTGGCTGCAGCATTGGCTTCACATGGCAGGAGTTACCGAATCCTCGGATGGCTGCCCCGCCCGCGCCCGCGCGGCCTCGGCGTCCAGGAACGCCTCACGAAAGAGAGAGAGAGAGAGAGAGAGAGAGAGAGAGAGAGGGAGGGACAGGTTCCACGGTGGCGGAGGGGTGGCGGAAGACCGGAGAGGAAAGAACATGTGGCTGTGGGTCAAAACCAATGGTACCGTTTTGGGATAGGTGCACCACCCATCTTAGAACCTATTTTAGTGGGGATTGGGATATTCACTGGGGGTATGGTATGGGGTTTTGACCCATGGCCATGTAGAGTTTCAGAGCTTGGCCCTGGCGCCTTAGCG